>AWOL01S0012562.1:0-51406 GCA_000715115.1 Nicotiana otophora
TGTTCCATACTTGGTGATAAATGAAGTTTTTTCTCGGTCCTCCAGGTTCATTTGGATTTGATTATATCCGGAATAGGCATTGAGAAAAGTAAGGATCTCGTGGCCGGCCGTGGCATCGATCATGCGATCGATGCTAGGCAGCGGAAAAGAATCTTTGGGGCACGCTTTGTTTAAATCCTTATAATCTACACACATTCTAAGTTTTTTCCCCCTTTTAGGGAATACAACTACATTGGCTAACCATTCAGGATATTTCACTTCCCGAATGGACCCTATTTTGAGAAGTTTAGTTACCTCGTCCTTTATGAATGTGTGCTTTACCTCGGACTGGGGTCTTCTCTTTTGGTTCACAGGTTTGAACCTAGGGTCCAGGCTTAGCCGATGTGTCGTTATATCCGGTGGGATCCCTGTTATGTCTAAATGGGACCAAGCAAAACAATCTATGTTATCAATAAGAAATTGAATAAGCTTTTTCCTGAGTTCGGGGGTTAATCCCGTTCCCAGGTATACCTTTCGTTCGGGCAGGTACTCGATCAATATAACCCATTCCAACTCTTCGACCGTTGATTCGGTGGCGTCAGAATCTTCGGAAACAATAAAAGTTCGAGGGGTCAGAAAATCCTCCTCTTCTTCTTCTACCTCCTGCTTCCTTGATTCGGTCGAAGCTGGTGGTTGTGATTGCTATTTGACTTCCTGTTTACCTTCGATGTTCGACCTTCCCGAGGTTGATAGTGTTGATATCGGTGTTACCTCATCGACTGCAAACATTTCCTTTGCAGCATGTTGCTCCCCGTATACTGTTTTTACACCGTCCGACGTTGGGAATTTCATCATCTGGTGGAGAGTCGAAGGGACTGCCCTCATATTGTGGATCCAAGGCCTTCCAAGCAAGGCATTGTACCTCATGTCACCCTTGATTACGTGGAACTTGGTAGTTTGAATAGTTCCAGCCACGTTCACCGGTAGAGTAATCTCCCCTTTAGTTGTTTCACTGGCCATATTGAAGCCGTTTAACACCCGAGCTGCGGGCACGATTTGATTTTGTAGGCCGAGCTGCTCCACGACCCTTGATCGGATGATATTCGCCCAGCTACCTGGATCCACTAAAACACGCTTAACTTGAACTTTATTTAATAAGATAGAAATTACCAGAGCGTCGTTGTGGGGCTGAGAAATGCCTTGTGCTTCTTCGTTGTTGAACGATAAAGTGCCTTCGGGCACATAATCTCGGGCTCGTTTTTCCCTAGTGATTGATACCTTAGTGCGTTTGAATATGGGTCCCTGTGGAGTGTCGACCCCACCGACGATCATATGAATAACATGTTGGGGTTCCTCCTGTTCATTTTTCCTGTTGGTGTCTCTTTCTCTGAAATGATTCTTGGCTCGATCGCTGAGGAACTCTCGAAGGTGGCCCTCATTGAATAGACGAGCTACCTCCTCCCTTGATTGCCTACAATCTTTGGTCTTGTGACCATGCGTGCCATGATACTTGCACATCAAATTTGATTTTCTTTGGGAAGGATCAGGTAGTATGGGTCCGGGCCACCTAGTATCTTTGATCCTTCCGATTACCGACACAATGTCCGATGCATCGATGCTAAAGTTATATTCCGATAACCGAGGTGCTTCTGTGGGATCGGCATACTTGTCGAAACCACTTTTGCTCATAAGTCCCCGAGGATTCTGTCCTCGATCACTTCTTCGATTGTTCCGGGCGGAATTGCGTCCTGAACCATTGTTCCTTCGATCCGCGGTATATGGTTGATATCGGTCTCTGTTCGACCTTGACTCCCTGTCGACGTCCCTTTGGTTTTTAACTACCGACATGTTTGGATGTACTGAACCGAAAGGGGCTTCTAATTGGTCGTCCTCGACCCTGATCTTCGATTGATATCGGTTGTGCACATCTGCCCAAGTTATGGTTGGATACTCAATCAAATTTTGTTTCAGCCGACGTGACGCTACCGAACTCCGCTCGCTCAACCCTTGGGTGAAAGCTTGAACGGCCCAATCATCTGTGACCGGTGGCAATTCCATGCGTCCCATTTGAAATCGGGACACGAATTCTCTCAGCATTTTATTATCCCTTTGTCTTACCATGAAAAAGTCTGATTTCCTCGTTGCGACCTTTATTGCTCCTGCGTGTGCCTTTACGAAAGAGTCCGCTAACATGACGAATGAGTCGATGGAGTTTGGTGGTAGGTTGTGATACCAAATCATTGCTCCCTTCGAAAGGGTCTCTCCGAATTTTTTCAACAGCACAGATTCGATTTCATCGTCTTCTAAATCGTTACCCTTGATGGCACATGTGTAAGAGGTGACGTGTTCGTTGGGGTCGGTCGTCCCATTATATTTAGGAATCTCGGGCAAGCGGAATTTTTTGGGGATCGGTTTTGGAGCAACACTTGGTGGAAAAGGCTTTTGCACGAATTTTTCACTTTTTTATCGTTTGATTCGATCCGTTTTGTGAGTTCCTCGAGTATCTTAGCAATTTCGGAATTAGTCCCCGATTCTTGCTCATTTGATCTTATTATTGCTGGCTCTGTTCTGTGGGTGATTTCTCGGGGTAGACTGGGCTCCGACCTGCTCGATACCTGGGTTTGACTCTGCAACTGAGCTATCGCTACCTGTTGAGCTTGCAACATTTCGAAAATCATACGCAAGCTGATTCCGTTTTCCTCAACGTTATGGGTTTCTCCAGCTGCAGATCGAGTACCACCATGAATGCTATTTTCAGGTTCAGAACGTAGGTTTGCCTCAATGGCCACATGCGAATTAACGTCTAATGGCACTTCGACTCGAGCTCCAACGGCGTCGACAAGTGGCCTTTCGGCCCTGGGCGTCAAGTTGTTGTTCTTACCTTGAAGGCCAACTTCGTTGTCGATAGGTAAGGCCATTTAATTGAGAGCTCGTTGTTGCTAATCCGAAATCAAAGACACTTCCGAAATAAGCGTAAAATGGTGTGTTTTGCAGATTCGTATCAAATAATCACTATTATCCTTAGCCCCACGGTGGGCTCCAAATTGTTTACCCGAAAAATGGATAGAGTTGAATTTGTACGTAGTTCTAAGGGTATGTCCTGGAAAGTCGAAGCGCAAGTCTTCCGGTGTTTGTTATTCACACTACTTGCGTGTTGATATCTTTTATGTTGTAATTGACGTGCAACTTCAAGAGCTTAATGACCGTTTTGATGTAGTGAGTAGCGATTTGCTTCTCGGGATGGCTAGCTTGAATCCAGCCAATTCTTTTGCTAATTTTGATAAAGGTAGAATAATGACTTTAGCAAAATGTTACCCAAATGAGTTTGATAAGGTACAGATTCGAAACTTGAGTTATCAACTTGATACTTTTATAGTTCATATGCGAGCTGGCAATCCCAAGTTCTCCAACTTACAAGGAATTAGTGATTTGGCAAAAGCATTGGTTGAGGCAAATCTTGTGGAGACTTATTCGTATGTTTATTTACTTGTGAAGTTGACTCTGATTTTACCTGTTGCTACCGCAACTGTGGAGAGAGCATTCTTATCCATGAAGCAGATAAAGAATGAAGAACGGAAAAGCATGGGTGACCAATATTTAAATGATTGTTTAGTTTGTTACACAGAGCGTGATGTATTCACAAATATAAGTAATCATGTCATTATGGATTGTTTTCAAAATCTGAAAACTCGTCGAGGATAATTGTAAATAGATGATGTATATTTATAATATTAATACTATTGTTGGAAGTTTTATGGTTGCGTCAATTAGTTATAGTTATTATACTTTTTTCGTTTGATCGTTTGTCTATATAAATAAAAAAGATGAATAACCCGAACCGACGCCCGAGTTTATCAAATCGATTAGCTTGGCACCCGGAACTTCCAAATCCTGGATCCGCCCCTGCCTACTGTATTAATCTTTCTGGCTACAGGGTTTTCTTTAATAAGACTGTGTAATAAGGTGGTGCATGTGAGTCAACGTGCACTTAGCAAATTGCACATCAATGAGTTAAAGAACAACTACTAATGTCATTTAGTTTACTGGAACGCAACAGCAGCTGCTCAGTTTTTTCTGGGCACGCATATAGAGCTTAGTAGGCTTTAGCACTTCCAGTGGAGTAGAAAATGAGAAAGGAAAATAGTTGACTGGTCTGAGCTACATGGATAAATCTGTTTGATTTTCCTTCGCTAAGCTACTTGTGAATCAATTGTTGGATTCTCCTCTCAATGCACTAGCCTTTTTTCAAGAATTACTTGTGAACATAAAGAACAATAACAGGGGACATAACCTAATTGTTAGTTTTATCTGTTAAGTGCTAGTTATTGTGAAATGCTTCAGTAAGTTCAAAGATACTCTCTTGTTTTTTCTTGCAGAAGTCATTCCGAGAAATAATTTCCAGCCTGAGTGGTGATAATGCACTTTTAGAGGCGCAGGTATGCAGTTCCAGCGACCAGAATATGTGATGATTTTGCTTGACTGGATTACTTTTCCCATCAAACTGTTATAAACCTGCAGATTTGGTTTTAGCATCAATCATACAATGGATTCTTTGTAAAAAAAGGGAGCCCAGTGCACAAAGCATCCCGTATTCATGCAGGGTCTGCGGAACCGTCGCACTGCAAGGGGTGTGTTGTAGACAACCTACCCTAATGGAGGCATTAGTGGCTGCTTCCACAGTTCTAGCCCGTGATCTATAGGTCACACGGAGACAACTTAACCGTTGCTCCAAGGCTCCCCTTCACAATGGATACTTTGTCCATATTGCAATTTTGATTTGAATAGTTTGGCGTTCCAAATTCCAATGATGGGATGTAACTCTATTGATTGATATGAATTGTGATGTTACTTTTCCTGAATTATTAAGCTGTGTGTTTTCTTAGACCATATGTATTCTCCTTATACATAAAAGGAATTGGGAGTTGTAGTTGAGCATCTAAAATTTTGATTTAAGCTTTGTTTTTCCAGACGGTGTATCCTGAATTTTGTAATGTTGTCCTTCTTATGGTTGTTGATGTGTGACATGGTGGAGCGAAATTGATAATCATTGCCTATTATTTCCTAACATGGAAATTAAAATCAAAGCCTGGCAGGTGAAGGAGTTCGAAGGGTTGAGGACCACTATTGTACAAGAAAATAAGGTACTCAAAGAAAATGTACAAATTCTGCAGACACAAGTGTATAACCTTGAGAAGAGTGCTGCAATACCTTATTCACCAACTGGGAGCAAAATGGTTAGTTGTTAATAATCTCTTTCATATAAACCTGGTCCTATTATTTGTTTCCTTTCATTTGTGGTGTACTGCTGGCAGGTGCTAGACCCCATAGCACCACTCCTTATTCTTCTTCTGCTCCTCCTCTCTAAAAGCACATTTCATGTTCAACATTCCCTGTGCTCTTTTTGGTGCTTCATGGATTTCCTGTTATATGTCCTCCATGTATCACTAGAATTGCACACTATATTGCTGCATAAGCTAAGATACTTCTAATTTTGTGGACATGTTCGTTACTAACCTTGGATTTGGCCTTTTTTGTAAAAACGAAGAATTTAATTCGATTTTCTCTCCTATTTACTACGGCGATGAAGAATCAAATTATCACTATATATATATTCCTTTTTCTACTTCTTCCAAGTGCAGGATAATCCCAAGGGGTGGGTTGTGTTTTTTTTTCTACCAATTGGGTCTCTCCCTTCACCACCCCCATGGGGATGGTCTACAGGATTTATAACTATTCCTCTTACTACAGGACGCTTACCTGCATATATAACTTGACGTTTCATGGTTGGGTCGATAGTTCACTAAGACAATACGTAGCTAGAGGAATTTTCCTAGATGTCACTTCTATAATTTAAGATTTAAGAGAGTGCATAAATCAGGGAACTCTTCCCTTCAGATTTGCAGAAATCTTAGCCCATGCAGGGCTAGAAACTTCTTATCAGATTTTTAGAATCTTGATCCTACATGAGTATTATGGAAGTCAAACCTGACCGATTTTTACACACTGTCCACTTGGATGCCAATTGGTATGTGGGGAAGACATTAGCCAATGGGAAAAATCCCTCTTGAGGCTATTCAATGAGTGATAGGAAGTAACACAGTGTTGATTTGGCTGGCCAACCTCATACGGCATGACTCGTAAGGAAGATTGAGATTAAAATGTTGAATTTTTAAATATTTATTAGTAAAGATCATGATTGATTAAACAATAAACATGAGATTGTAGTTTACTTGACAAGTATTAAGTGACCTACTTGACCATTTTCTATTTGATGATAACTCTTAGCATATCCATTATAAACCATTTTTAATGGCACTTAATGTATTTAAGTGATCTTCTCTTTCATGAAACACATTCAGTGTGTACATGCATTCTAATCACATAACATTTCAGTTTGAAATTTAGGGATGTAGCCAAAACAAATTTAAATTATGGGTAATGGATAATATATATTAACTATTGATATTAACTAAATTATGGGTAATAGACAACTATGTACCTACAACACATTGTTGCACATTGACATGTTACCATAATCTATTTTGCTTTGTCTTGATGTAGAATACTCTTGAAAATGGGGATCTGAATTCTGAATTAGTAGCTACCCGAGCATTGGTGGACAAATTAGTCAATGAAAATGCAGAGCTTGTGGAGAAGGTATTAGTAATGAAATTCCGCTTATTATTCTCTTACCTGAAGAGGCTTAGATTATGATATAGTCGTCTGGATTGGTAATTATTATTTTCTTATATTAGGTGAACAAGTTAAATGTGGAGCTCGAACAAAGAGGTCCAGCAATGGAGGTATCTTCACCTTTAGGCTCCGATGTAGTTAGCAGGAGCTCTGGGGCAGCTCATGTTGCCAATGAATCAGCCATTGCGTTAGATATGAGGCCTGGAGCCGTTCAGGAGCATGAAGTGGATCATGATGCAGAGCCAAAATCTAAACCCAATGAAGCAGTGCTGCAGTCAGGTGAAAGGCTGCAATCTGTGGAAGTCGCCATCGACAAAGCTGAGAGGAGAAATCACGAGCATGTGGCTAAGATAGATGGCAGTGTTGTTGTAAATTCATCAGAAATCGAGTCTGATGAAATAGTACAAATCCCATTAGACGAGAATGAAGTTCAGTCAGTAGATTTAGAGGCTGCAAAAGTGAATCAGGATGATGAAGGGGTTCCGCTCACCAATGCACCGTTAATTGGTGCTCCATTCCGTTTGATATCCTTTGTTGCCAGATACGTGAGTGGTGCTGATTTGGTTAATAAGAACTCAGCAACCTCAAACCGATAACCTGTAGCTGTAAGTTTTTACACAGTGAAAAGGAGAAGATGACACCAAGAGTATCCTGTAGCTGGATACTGCCCCTTTTTTCTACCAAGTTTATCCATAGGGCTTATAGTTATAAAAGATTGAAATCTTGAGTTTGACCGTTTTAAACACATAGCTGAAAGTTTGACGGAAATGTGGAACCAAATCTATGCTAGAGAGATGAGAGTTGCAGTTGGCTAATTTAGCCAGATGGATTGTGTATTCCTTTATACTTCATTTGGATGCGTTGCACTATCCCTTTAAGCTTCTACTGCATGGGTGGCTTAAAATTTGGGTGAAACTGGGGGAATTCCATAAAAGCAAGCATGCCTTTGTGAAATTGGATTCGTATTGCCAATGAAGTAAACAAACAGTAAAATAAGTTGAATTGTGAAAAGTATTACAGAACATGGATTATGATCTTTCAAGATTGCCTTAATAGCCCATTGGCTCCTTTCCACTGTTCAAATAATCAAATCAAATGGTAAAATAAGTTTTGGTGGGTAAACTAAACCTAGACATAAAAGTGGGATTGAATTATTCGTTGATTTTACAGAATCAGTCAGATATGGAGAAATGATGTCTAAAAAGTCGGAATTATACTTAAAAGAAAAGATAAAATTTGCAATTTTGGTAATAGAATGGAGTATGACAAATGCATGAGGAATCATGGTGTTGGACTAGTTGGGCTCCTAGACTTGTTATCTTCAGATGATGGCCTGTTTCTAGAATCTGATTGCTGAATATCCTCAATCATCTGGACAACTTGGTTCATGTCAGGTCTTGTTTCTGGCACTTTTGCCACACAGGCCATTGCAATCTGCAGCATCTGCACCATCTCGTCTTGGATATTTTGAAACTTGATGAGCTCAGCATCAAACACCTCAGCTGTCCATTCCTCCCTGACAACAGACTGCACCCATCTCGGTAAATCTACCACCTCATCATGACCAGGTGGTTGCACTGGTGCTTTGCCAGTAAGGAGTTCAAGAAGCAGAACGCCAAAGCTGTAAACATCGGATTTCTGAGTACATTTCCTTGTCTCGATCACCTCGGGTGCTCTATATCCTGCACTCCTAGATGGGATTGTAGGAGAGCCCATTAGAGGAGTAAGACCAACATCTGAGATGCATCCACTATTGTCATGGGTGAGAAGTACATTGGATGACCTGATATTGCCATGAATTAATTTCCCACCAGCAACAGAATGGATATGGGCAATGCCACTTGCAGCTCCATGCGCAATCCTTAACCTGGATTCCCAGTCCAGTGTCCTTCCCAACTCCCTGTTGCCTATAATCATAAACAAGAAAACACTCTCTTGTATAAACAGTTAGATTGATAATTTCGACAACTTTTAAGTTTCTGATTTGCAAGAACATATCTCACACTCTGAATATATGATTTCATGAAAGTTTTAGCTCAGTTGGCTTTCTGGTCCAAGGTTAGTACCTGAATGGGTATGACAGCTTAAAGAGTGGGAGGATAAAAGGGAAAGAGAAGGAACTTTACCATGCATTCGAGTGGATAAACTGCCCCCTGGTACATGATCATAGATAAGAAGTTTTTCATCCTTTGAAAAGTAATAAGCACGAAGAGCAACAACATTTCCATGCTGAGCAACGGTGCCAATTATCTCCATCTGTTGTTCAAATTCTCTTTTCCCAACAACAACTTCCTTCAGCCGTTTAACAACGACAGTCGTTCCCTCCTCCAATATGGCCTTGTAGGTTGTTCCATAACTCCCTTTACCCAAAACCTCAGCTGAGGCTCTCAACAAATCTTCAAGATCGAAATTGAAGGAACAGCCCCCAAAGAAAACCAATTTGTTCTTTTCAGCAGCTTGTACTCCACTACTGAAGTCCTCTGTTTGCTTCGGACTTCCTCCTCCATTAAAGTCTTTTCTTTCCTGAACACCTCTCGTAGTATAATATCGCTTCATACAACACAAGAAAATCAACACAGCTAGACCGAGAATCCCTCCAATACCCCCTGCAACAATGCCAATGATAACCCCTGTGCTTAAGCTCTTCTTGCCTTTTAGCTTTTCAGGAATTGTTGGAGAGGATGGCAGGACACGAGATGGTGGAATTGGACTCAAAGGTGGAAGTGAAGGGAATGGAGAAGGTGAAGGTGCAAAAGAAGGGCATCGAGTCAAGGGTGGTCCACATAATAGAGAATTTCCTTGAAATGAAGAAGCAGGAAACTTTGCAAGGGATCGTGGAATTGAACCATTGAGTTGGTTGTTGCTCATATTCAATTGCCTAATCCTTGGCAGGTTTACATTAGGAATGGATCCTGTGAGCGAGTTGTTTTGTAGGTTTAAACCAGTAAGACTTGTCAAATTTTGAACTGTTGTTGGAATTTCTCCTGAGAAGGAGTTGAAAGACAGATCAATGAAGTTGAGCTGTGAAGATAGCGAGGAAGGGATCGCACCAGAAAGTTGGTTTTCTTGGAGAAATATGAAACGGAGGGAAGGAAGAGAGGTGATGTCTGAAGGAAGATTTCCCTTGAGCCCATTGGAATGAAGGCTGAGGGTTGTTAGTGCATCCAGTCTTCCTATGGTATTGTCCGGAATAGGACCATAGAGTCCAATAGCAGGAAGCCGAAGTGCAACAACACGAGTTTCATCTGAGTTGCAACTGACGCCATGCCACGTGCAAATGGAAGAGTTAGTGTTCCACGTGAACTTTCTAAGATGAGGTACTGCAGAAGCAAAGTCAAGTAGTGCTTGTCTATCTGAGCTTAGGTCCGCAATAACTTTCGGGGAGAGGAGCAAAAATGGAAACAGGGAAAGAGCAAGCAGAGCTAGTAGCTTCATCATTTAATTAATTTGGAATGACTATGATTTCCAATTTGCTCCCAAGTCAACTCAAGTCTCCATATTGAGTATCATCCATTTGCATCACCTAGCAACGATAGTACCACTGTGAAACAAAGTTAGAAGGAAATTAAATACACGCACACAATACTGTTGCAGTATGAAATGAGCAGCCAATTCTCACGGTCAATCAAACAAATCAGTAGAGTAAAGGATCTATTTTGTATTATTTTCTCTTCCTAGGTATTTGAATTGATTTTGCTTCATTCTCCGTGAGACTCAGGAAGAAAAAATAGTTTATGCCTCCTAAAGACAACTTAAACCAGACGAAAACTGAAGCTCTCTTTTCCTTTCTTATTTTATAACTTTCTCATGTCTCTAGAGAGTTAAGAGTTTCTAACACTTACATAGTCCTCTACCAGTTAAAATCTGCTTAATTCACTTGCTTTTCTGTTTCACCTGAATCTGTCTACTCTTCCAAACTAGTAGTATGTCCAAGAGAGTAGCATCCTCAACGGACAGAGACAGAGAGGATCAACCACACTGCTAAAGTGCAGCTGCAATGCCAATTGAGGAGCTATGCTATTGGGTCGACAGGTTTTCACACTTTTGGCCTTCTCATATAATAAACTAAACATAAGAACTGAAGGAAATAACTTAGCACTAGCACCATCACTAGTTTCAAAACCTAAATTTCCAGCACAAGTCCTAGAAAGCCTACAACTACAACAACTACTACGCTTCAGCATCAAACAAGTTGGGTCAGCTATATGAATCCTCACTTCTCCATTATAAGCTCAACTCATATCATAATCATAAGCCTATAGATAACAAAGTACGCGCCCACAAAAACTGTTGATGAATATTCACTTAAACGGTTAAGGCCTCCTTTAGAAACAAACATATTAGAATTTTGAAAGTCAATGGCCCCATGAACCACTTAGATGCATCAACCTCCCTAATGCACTAAATTGAGTTGCCTGGAGAAAAGGAGATAAGGCCATTTTGCTGAGATCATTAGCCTTTTAGAGGAAAGCCCATGTCCAGATTCTTGAAAAATTTTGTTCTTTCTGTGAATTTACCATCCTCTACTTCCTAATTTCAACTCTCAATTATGGCATTAGAAAAAGAAACTAGTCCATGATTGGTTTGAATATCTTATGTTCAGAATTGGTTGCCATAGTTTATTCAAGTGTACTACAACATAATTGATACAAATGTAAAGCTTTGACAAATGTAGAAAGAGTCCAATTGCATTAATACACCAAATGCAAAGGGAAGGAGAAAGATAAAGCAAGAGTATACCTCAATTCTTGAAAAATGGTAACTTTCACAGTGGAAGCTTCAAAATCCCATATGAAATCTGAAGCTGGGAACTGCAGTGAATAAAATGGGGGAGTTTACTAACGGTTGAGAATTTAAAAAAGCAAGAAAAGGCAGAATCTTGTGCCTTACAATTCTCCTCTAAACTTCCTACTCCAACGGCATTTTGTTTACTTTTCACCCTTTGAAAGAAAAAGAAGACTATTATTCTCTTAGGCAAGAAAGAGCCAAATTCTGTTTCTTGAAACACCTTTTCTTTTTTCCCCTATGCAGCAGCTGGTAGGAAAATTGTAGTAAGAAAAGAAAAGCCTTTTCAGCTTGTTCGTGAAGCAAACGGAATCTCTTTCACAGATCTCGATATTTTCCAACTACTTCTTGCTTTCTTCACAAAACAATATTGAAATGTAGTAGTAAACATTTTCTTTCTGCCATTTTGTAAGATTATTATTATTATTATTATAAGAATAAGATCCAGTTGGAAACATTTTCACTCATATGTTGGCAACCCTGGAACTTGGTTTTGGTTTTCTATGTTGGTGCACTATATATTTGATAATAGTGTAATTTAAAGAAACAAAAAGGAAGTGCTCTTTTTGACCTTAATTTAAAATTTGGTCGTTCAAATATATTCACCTAAAAATTTCGGCAATAAAAGTTCATGTACGTACTAGTTTAAGACATCACTAAGATGGAGAGGGTCACTAAACATGGTCTAAGTTTTCATTCATTGAAGTCGTTTTTTGTGGTCCTTACGTGACTCAAACTTCTAATTTATATTTTAAAATAGACCTTTATCACTAGAACAAGCAGTCTTTGGGATGTGTAGTTTCTTGTTTCGACCAAAATAAAACATGTTTAGAGATAAAGGGAGGATTATGCAAATAAAATGAAGACCCCAAAATCGTACTAATTACTAATGTAGTAGTTAGTCCTCCAATTGTTTTGTCTTTTTTGAAGAGAAAATTAAATACACATTGCAAGTGAAGCAGGCCAAATTAAGGGCCATGACTAATGTGGTAGTTGAATCATTTATTATTTCTGAAAACTGGTGGGCCCTAGAGCAGGGCCCCACTACTCATAAGGACAAAAGCTTAAGCCGTTGACCATGCAAAGAGTAGTTCAGATTTTGCCATAAAACAACAATGTTAATGTAGCCTGCTTTTGTCCTTTTTTTCTCACCCAAAATTCCTCAGCTAAAACCGAAACAAACTAACTAAAATAGCAGGTTCCGCAGAAAATAGGTAGAAAACGTAGAAATGATACCAAAGTAGCCATTCTAAAAGGCTGCTATATAAGAATTAGTCAGTACATTATCAATTTCAGTTTTTCGGGATAAAGATATCCTGAATTGCTCTGAAATTAAGATTTTTAATTTAAAATTTCAGGACAAAATTAGTACTGATTAATATCCAAATAACATACTTGAGAATGACTATATGTGCACTTGCCCTAGAAAAACACTCAAACCCAACTTTAACTTAACAAACAAACAGATTAAGGTTTTCTAGAGAACTTAATTCAAGGTTTCAAATTATGGTGGAACACTATAATTGAGCTCAAATAATATACCTAATACATCACCCTTGAATAATAATGCCGACCTCTCTTAATTTATGTAACTAGTTTTTGGAACGTGCGTATCTCAAACCAATCAATACATAGCTTATTCCCAAAATATAATATAGTAACTTATTAACTGCATACAAATTCTAAAATATTTTAAGTTTAAAATAGAACTTATGTATAGGATACAAAATGCTAATTGTAGTTATATTTTTATTGTTATTTTATTAAGCACAGAAATATCATTGGTTATATCTTATTTACTAATTTTATTATAAACCATGCTCTTTCTGACTAACTTTATTGAGATCTAAGTTGTTTTGTTTAACCAGCCAACTATTGCTAGGAAAATTGTTTAACTACCAAAATATTTTAATGGCAGATCACTTCTAGAATCGAAACCCTATTATTTTTCGAGAAATTTGCATAAACGTACAATTCAACATACTATATTGCACCCTACATAGGCATGATTTTAAGTTTATAGCCACACGATCTATTTGTAACGACCCGGCCGGTCGTTTTGTATATTGTAGCCCCGTTCTCCTATTTATTGCTTCTTCTATGCTTGTTTGTGGTTGTGTGACTTGTCGGGGTGGTTGGTTTGGTTTCGGGGATGTTTCGGAGTGAATTAGAACACTTAGTTCCAAGGTTGAAGGCTTAAGTTGAAAGAGTTGATCGGAGTTTGACTTTTATGTAAATGACCCCGGAATGGAGTTTTGATGGTTCAAATAGCTTCGTATAGTAATTTTAGACTTGAGCGTATGTACGCATATTGATTTGGAGGTCCATAGGTCGTTTTGGCTTAAATTGGCGAAAGTTGGAAAGTTGGAAAGTTGAAGGTTCGGAAGGTTGAGAGCTTTGACACAGAGTTGACTTTGTTTATACCGGGTTCGAATTTTGGTTTCAGGAGTTGGAATAGGTCCGTTGTGTCATTTGGGACTAGTGTGCAAAATATGAGGTCATTCAGAGTTGATTTGGTATGGTTCGACATTTGATTTTAGAAGTTGGAAGATCATTAGTTTCATTAGGCTTGAATTGATGTGTGATTCGTGATTTTGGCATTGTTTGATGTGATTTGAAGGTTCGAGTAAGTACGTATCGTGTTTTAGGAGTGATAGGTGTGTTTGGATGGGGTCCCGGGGGCCCGGAAGTGTTTCGGATGGTCGTCGGACCATGTTTTGGACTTGAGGAACTACTGATATCTGGTGTCTAGTTTTCTCCTTCGCGATCGCGAGGAGAAGGATGCGATCACGTAGAGTGTTCTAGGTAGCAAGAGAATTGTGCTTCACGTTCGCGAAGTGGTGATGCGTTCGCGAAACTTTGGATAATGTGAGGTCGTGTTCGCGTAGTAGAGTGGGTTTAGTTGAGGTGTCAGGCATAAGCCTACACGATCGCAATGTTTGTTCCGCATTTGCGTAGTTGTGGAGCGTGTGTTCCTCGCGTTCGCGACTCTGAGATCGCGTTTGCATAAGGCATTTTTGTGGAGCTGGAAGTTGTTCTTCGTGATTGCGAGCGTTTGTTCGCGATCGCAAAAGGCAAATCACTGGGCATACTTTTAAAATTTCATTTCAAGGGTTAGAGTTATTATATCACATTTTGAGGTAGAGAGCTCGGTTTTGGGCGATTTTGGAGGGAATTTCAAGATTTAGATCGAGGTAAGTATTTTTTACTCGGATTTGTTATTATTTCACGATTCCATCTTTGTTTTTAGCATTTATTTAGTGAAATTAAAGTGAAAAAATGGGAGATTTTTGGTAAAACTTCCTAAAGTGAAAATTTAGGATTTGAAGGTCGAATCGAGGTCGGAATCGGATAAAATTGGCATGGTTGAACTCGTTATTGAATGGATGTTCGAAATTTATGAGTATGATCGGGTTTCGGGGTGCAGGCCCGTGGTTGACCTTTTGGGTTGACTTTTTAATTTTGATAAAGATCGAAACTTCATTGTTTGAAGTTGTTTCCTACGGCATTATTTGTTGATGTTGATTTTTTTGTGACTAGATTCGAGTCGTTCGGAGGCCGATACGTATGGGAAGGGTTTGTTGGAGTATTTATTTACGTGTTTTGATGTAAGTAACACATCTAAACTTGGATTTGAGGGTATCCAACTCTGAGAACTATGTTACATTAAAGATATTGGGGTGACGTACGCGCTAGGTTACAAGCGTGTTGGCGTGCACCGGTATATTCATGGTTTGGGGAGGCCCTTAGGCTATTACCGAGTTTTTTGTTATCATATCTTGTTATTCCCGCATTTTTCCTACTTGCTTTATCATTTGAATTGTGATTCATGTTAGACATAATGTTTAGGCGAAGTGCTATTTGTTTGAAACTTGATAGGGTTAGGCGAAGTGCTATTTGTTTGAAACTTGATAGGGTTATTCGTGCTGTCTAAGAGCTATATGCTTTATTTGTACACATGTTCTCAGTCATGATGCTATATCCGTGTATGATATCTCTGTCTCAATATTTCTTATTTGATTCATCACATGTTATTGATCCATCTTATGTGTAACACTGTTAAACTGAGCATTTTGAGATGTGTTTATCTGAGACATGAACGGTAAATGACTGAGTTTGGGCCATAGAGCCGGTTTGGTATTGACTTTGAGGTGACACGTACGCCAGGTCCGTGTTGGGCTAAGTGTTACTGTTTTGGGGAGACGCGTGCACCAGACTTCACTATTTGGGCTAAATGATTATGATTAGCACTTGGGCAGGATCCGCCCCTCCGGAGTCTGACATGCCAACAGCGGGCCCATGCACAGTATTTTATATACGTGCTTTGATGATGGGCAGTTGTGCCAGGCACCCGTATAGTGCTAAGTGTGGATATTGATGGATCCACTATGACATTGTTGATTGACATGTATACTTGACATGTAGGCATAGAGGTGTACCTTCCACATGCTAACTGTTAAATGAAATTCTTTATCCATGTTATGCTTTAACTGTTATACTTGAAAACATGTCAAAAATTCTAAATTATGAACATGATATCATTGAGCTACTTGTTTTCTACAGTTTTCCTTTATATTCTGAACTGTTATCGGTTATTGATATTGGCTTTTGACTATTGTTCCGAGCTCGTCACTGATTTCAGCCCAAGATTAGTGTTGTTACTTATTGAGTACATGGGGTCGGTTGTACTCATACTACACCTGACACTTCGTGTGCAGATCCAGGTATATCCGATCGAGGTGATTTCAGACTTGAGTTGTTGTCAGCTTTTGCGAGACTATGAGGTAGCTGCTATGGCATCCGCAGTCCTTGAAGTTCTCTTTTAGTTATCTCTATCTTTACTGTTCTATTATTTATACAGTTGTATTAGAGAATTTTGTTTGTATCTTGTTATTCAGTAGTGCTGGTGTACTCGTTGACACCAGCTTTTGGGGATGGTTGTAGTAGTTTTATAGTTATATTCTTAGATTTTCATGTTATTTTCCGTTGTTGAGTTATTGGACCATGTTTATTCGATTTCATTATTATTATATGGCTGTTGGTTTACCTAACGGGTTGGGGTTAGGTTCCATCATGACTAGTGATTTGGGTCCGTGACTAGTTGGTATTTGAGCACTAGGTTGCTTAGGTCTCACGAGTCATGAGCAAGTTTGGTAGGAAACTTAACTTTCTTGCATTCTTATCGTGAGAATTTGTTATTTCCGAAGTTTGAACCTTGACTCTTCTGTTCTCTCACAGATGGTGAGGACACGTGCGACCGAATTAGATGTACGGCCACCAGTACTACCAGTTAGGGCTGCGAGAGGCTGGGTCCGCGGTGTGACTCGTACTACAGCCAGGGCAGCTCCTGTGGAGCTACCGGTCGCTCTAGCTAAGGAGTAGGTGCCAGATATTGTTGAGAAGGTGGGTCCATCTCAGGCACCAGCAATGTCTATCGTTATTCCAAGCCTTCAAGAGGCCTTAGCCCAAATTTTGACTATGTGCACGAGCCTAGGTCAGGCAGTTTCGATTCCAGCTACACCAACCACTTCACAAGTCGGGGGAGGTGCCTAGACTCCCGTAACCCGTACTCTAGAGCAGCTAGCCCAGGAGCTCCAAATGCCGGGGGTACTACCAGCTCAGCCGGTTGCTACCGTTCGGGATGAGAGTGGCCCACCTATGAGTGACGAGGAGCAGAAGAGACTGTAGTGGTTTGGAAGGCTTAAGCCTCCAAAGTTCAGCGGGGAGGAGTCAGAGGATGCTGAGGATTTTCTAAACCGGTATCAGTGGATTCTTTGCACAATGGGTATTTTGGAGACCAGTAGAGTTGCACTTACCACTTTTCAGCTGACAAGGACAGCCTACCGATGGTACGATGCATATGAGTTGAGCAGGCCAGTTGGCGCAGTGCCACTCACATAGCATGAGTTCTCCAATCTCTTTTTAGAGAAGTTTGTCCCACAGACTCGGAGAGAGAAGCTGCGTAGAGATTTTGAGCAGCTACGCAAGGGGGACATGACTGTGACTCAGTATGAGATGAGATTCACGGATTTGGCCCGTCATGCTATATGGTTGGTTCCCAGTAAGAGGGAGAGAATTAGGAGGTTCATTGATGGCCTCAACTATGGTTTATGTTACAGTCTGGCTTGAAAGGCCGAGATGGATGCTAGGTTTGACCAGGTAGTCGAGATTGCCAGGCGCTTAGAGTCGGTTTGCAAGCTTGAGCGTGAGGAGCGGGAGGGAAAGAGGCCCCGTGGTTCAGGTGGTTTCAGTGATACATGATATGGAGGTCAGTCAGATCACATCAAAGGTCGTCCTTATAGGCCCGCTCAGATGGCTCGTCCGATTCATCATGGTGCATCAATTAGCCACAATCCATACAGTACTCGTCTAGGTCAGTCATCTTTCAGTGCACTTCCAGCTCAAAGCTCATACCGTGCTCCATTAGTTCAGGGTTCATCGGGACCGGTATCTTCCAGTGGTTATTGTAGTTCTCGGGGTCCGATTCAGGCCCCACTGTCATTTCCAGCTCTAGGTTGTCACGACTGTGGAGAGTTGGCCCATGTGAGGAAGTATTGTCCCTGTCACTACAGAGGTCCAGTGCAGTAGGGAGGCCGGTCTATGACCCTTGCACCAGTTGCTACACCACCCGCTCAGCCAGCTCAGGGTAGAGGTCGTGCGGGTCGAGTTCGCCTAGAGAGGGAGGTCAGACAGGTGGTGGTAAGGCTTGATGCTATGCTTTTCCCGCTAGACCAGAGTCAGTTATTTCTGACACTGTGATCACATGTATTATTTCAGTATGCCACAGGGATCCTTCGATATTATTTTATCCTGGTTCCACTTATTTATATGTGTTATCGTACTTTGCTCGTTATTTGTATATGCCCCGTGATTCTTTAGTTATGCCTATTCATGTATCTACACCGGTGGGTGATTCTATTGTTATGGACGATGTTTATCGGTCGTGTGTGGTGGCTATTGGGGGATTAGAAATGAGAGATGATCTTTTACTGCTTAGCATGGTTGATTTTGATGTGATTTTAGGTATGGATTAGTTGTCACCATGTCACACTATTTTTTATTCCCATGCTAAGATCGTAACCTTGGCGATGCCGGGGTTGCCTAGGGTTGAGTGGAGAGGTTCCCTGGATTATATTCCTAGTAGAGTGATTTCATATTTGAAGGCTCAACGGATGGTTGGGAAGGGATATATGGAATATTTGGCCTTTATGAGGGATGTTAGTGCTGATACTCTTACTATTAAGTCTGTTCCGATAGTGAGAGACTATCTAGATGTGTTTCCTGCTGACCTGTCGGGCATGCCACTCGATAGGGACATTGATTTTAGTATTGATTTGGTGCCAGACACTCAGTCTATCTCTATTCCAGCGTATCATATGGCACCAACGAAGTTGAATGAGCTAAAGGAGCAACTTCAAGAGTTGCTTGATAAGGGTTTCATCTGGTCCAGTGTGTCAACTTGGGGTGCGCCTATTCTATTTGTGAAGAAGAAGAATGGTACTATGTGGATGTGTATTGATTACAGACAGTTGAACAAAGTCACAATTAAGAACAAATACCCACTACCGCTCATTGATGACTTATTTGACCAGCTTCAAGGTGCTAGAGTGTTTTCGAAGATTGATTTGAGGTCAGGGTATCATCAGTTGAAGATTAAGGATTCTGATATTTTGAAGACAACATTCAGGACCCGCTATGAGCACTACGAGTTTCTTGTGATGTCTTTTGGGCTGACCGATTTCCCAGCAACCTTTATGCACTTGATGAACAGTGTATTAAGCCATATCTTAATTCATTCATCATTGTATTCATTGATGACATATTGGTGTACTCACGCATCCAGGAAGAGCACGAGCAACATCTGAGGATTGTTCTCTAGACCTTGAGGGAGAAGAAACTTTATGCTAAATTATCCAAGTGTGAGTTTTGGCTTGATTCGGTGCTGTTCTTGGGCCATGTCGTATCTAGTTAGGGGATCAAGGTAGATCCGAAGAATATTGAGGCAGTTCAGAGTTGGCCTAGACTTTCAGCTACCGAGATTCAGAGTTTTCTTAGTTTGATAGGTTTTTGTGGAAGTTTTGTCGTCCATTGCTGTACCTTTCACTAGATTGACCCAGAAGGGTGCCCCATTCATGTGGTCTTATGTGTGTGAGAAGATCTCTTAGAAGCTCAAGACTACCTTGACCCCAGCTCCAGTTCTAGTTTTGCCATCAGCACCGGGTTCATATACAGTTTATTGTGATGATTCGCATATTGGCATCGAGTGTGTCTTGATGCAGGAGGGTAGGTTGATTGCTTATGCTTCACGTCACCTGAAGTCCCATGAGAAGAACTAGCCCATTCATGATTTAGAGTTGGCAGCCATTGTTCACGCACTGAAGATTTGGAGGCACTATCTCTACGGCATGTCTTGTGAGGTTTTCATAGATCATCGGAGTCTATAACACATGTTTAAGCAAAAGGATCTAAACTTGAGGCAGCAGAGTGGTTAGAGCTGTTAAAAGACAATGATATCACCATTTTGTATCATCCCGGGAAGGCCAATGTGGTGGATGATGCATTGAGTAGAAAGGCTATGTGCATGGGTAGACTTGAATATGTTCCAGTTGGTGAGAGACCGCTAGCATTGGATGTTTAGGATTTGGCCAATCAGTTCGTGAGTTTAGATGTTTCGGAGTCTAGCCGGGTTCTTGCTTGCGTGATTTTTCAGTCTTCCTTGTATGAGCGCATCATAGAGCATCAGTATGATGACTCTCATTTGCTTGTCCTTAAGGACACATTGTAGCACGGTGATGCCAAAGAGGTTTCTATTGGAAGTTATGGGGTGTTGCGGATGCATGGTCGGATTTGTGTGCCCAATGTGGATGGGTTGCGTGAGTTGATTCTTGAGGAGGCCCACAGTTCGCGGTACTCCATTCATCCGGGTGCAACCGAGATGTATCAGGATTTGAGGCAACACTATTGGCGGAGAAGAATAAAGAAAGATATAGTAGACTTTGTGGCTCGGTGTTTGAACTGCCAGCATGTGAAATACGAGCATCATAGGCCGGGCAGTTTGCTTCAGAGACTTGAGATTCCCGAGTGTAAGTAGGAGCATGTTACATTGGATTTCGTTGTTCGGCACTCACAGACTTTGAAGAAATTTGACGTAATGTGGGTTATTGTGGATAGAATGACCAAGTCCGCCCACTTCATTCTGGTTGTGACTACCTACTCTTCAGAGCAGCTAGCTCAGATCTATATCCGTGAGATTTTTCGTCTGCATGGCATGCCGATGTCCATTATCTCCGATCGAGGCATGTAATTCCCATCACATATTTGGAGAGTTATACAGTGTGAGTTAGGTACACGGGTTGAGTTGAGTACAACATTTCACCCCAGATGGACGGGAAGTCCGAGCGCACCATTCAGATCTTGGAGGATATGCTATGCGTCTGTGTTATAGATTTCGGGGTTTTGTGGGATCAATTCTTACCGCTTGCAGAGTTTGCTTACAACAACAACTACCAATCGAGTATTCAGATGACTCCTTATGAGGACTTATATGGGAGGCGGTGTAGTTCTCCAGTTAGTTGGTTTGAGATGGGAGAGGCTAGGTTGTTGGGTACTAATTGGGTTTGGGATGCCTTGGAGAAAGTTAAGTTGATTTAGGATCGGCTCCGTACAACACAATCTAGGCAGAAGAGCTACGCTGATCGGAAGGTTCGTGACGTTGCATACATGGTAGGTGAGAAGGTATTGCTCCGAGTTTCACCCATGAAGGGTGTGATGAGGTTCGGAAAGAAGGGCAAGTTTAGACCTCGATATATTGGACCTTTTGAGGTACTTGAGAGAGTTAGAGGGGTGGCCTACAAGCTTGTATTGCCACCTAGTCTATGGTGTTCACCCAGTGTTTCATGTTTCTATGATCCGGAAGTATTATGGTGATCCATCACATGTTTTGGACTTCAACACGATTCAATTAGATGGGGATTTGACTTATGATGTGGAGCCGGTGGCCATTTTGGACCGGCAAGTTGAGGCCAAAGAATATTACATCAGTTCAGATCTAATGGAGAGGTCAGCCAATCTAGGAGGCTACTTGGGAGATCGAGCGGGAGATGCAGAGAAGATATCCACACCTATTTGAGACTCCAGGTATGATTCTAGACCCATTCGAGGGCGAACGTTTATTTAAGGGGGGGAGAATGTAACGACTCAACCGATCATTTTGTATATTGTAGCCCTGTTCCCTTATTTATTGCTTCTTCTATGGTCGTTTGTGGTTGTGTAACTTTCCGGGGTGGTTGATTTGGTTTCCAGGATGTTTCGGAGTGAATTGGGACACTTAGTTTCAAGGTTGAAGGCTTAAGTTGAAATAGTTGACCGGAATTTAAC
The DNA here is from genome assembly GCA_000715115.1 of Nicotiana otophora. Taxonomy (NCBI): domain Eukaryota; kingdom Viridiplantae; phylum Streptophyta; class Magnoliopsida; order Solanales; family Solanaceae; genus Nicotiana; species Nicotiana otophora. The sequence continues at coordinate 21,835 of AWOL01S0012562.1, forward strand.
TTTTATGTAGATGACTACGGAATGGATTTCTGATGGTTCCAATAGCTTTGTATGGTGATTTTGGACTTGGGCGTATGTCCGAATATTGATTTGGAGGTCCGTAGGTTATTTGGATTAAATTGGCGAAAGTTAGAAAGTTGAAAGTTTGGAAGATTGAGAGCTTTGACCGAGAGTTGACTTTATTAATACCGGGTTCAGATTTCGGTTTCGAGAGTTAAAATAGGTCCGTTGTGTCATTTGGGACTAGCGTGCAAAATTTGAGGTAATTCGGAGTTGATTTGNGGGTTCAGATTTTGGTTCCGAGAGTTGAAATAGGTCCGTTGTGTCATTTGGGACTAGCGTGCAAAATTTGAGGTAATTCGGAGTTGATTTGGTATGGTTCGATATTTGATTTTTGAAGTTGGAAGTTCATTAGTTTCATTAGGCTTGAATTAATGTGCGATTCATAGTTTTGGTATTGTTTTTGAAGGTTCGAGTAAGTTCGTATCATATTTTAGGACTGGTTGGTATGTTTGGATAACACCCTGAATTTTATAAATAAATTATGTGTATTTAGGTGATCTTGTTTTTATTGTTAATGTTTTATCACTTTTATTAAATTTAATTTTTCTACTTTATTTGATTATAAAAGGGGTATAAAAAAAGACTTATTATATCCTATTGGATCCCTGAAATATATTTTTGGCCCATTTGATAAAAATAATATCTATCTTCTACCCATTTGGGAGATAAACCCTTTATTAGCAAAATCTCTTTCTCTTTCTCGTAATACATTTTCTACTTCTTCTTTCTTCTAGCCCTTTTGTTGGAGAACTCTCAATCCACACAGGTACTATTCTCCCACTACCATCAAGATCATATTTGGTTACATAAAAGTTTTAGTCTTTATCTCTTTTGAATATATGTTGGAATGTTATCTTTAAGAATCAAGATAGGTTAAGCTTATTTGAAACCTTAGGTTTGGATTTGTGGAGAATCTCTCTCAAACTTGTGGTAAGTTTCTTGTTCAACATATATTGGTGAAATTTTTAAGTTTGTTGTTAGAGAATTTGAGATTTTGAAAGCAAGAGATTTAATCCCATTTTTTAACTGGGCAGCAGTTAGTATTTGGAGCGTAACGTTTTCTCTAAAACTCAGATTGTAGTGCTTCAAAGTTTTGTAGAAGAATAATACATAGATCTACAATTGTTATGAAGATCAAAATGGCCAGTTCTGTTGTCTACTATGTCAAAATGGGGCTGAAATATAGGACAGAGTTGCTGCAAGATTTTTATTAAAATAGTTGTGACCCATTTAGTCCCCTTTTTGATATTCATCATGATTTGGTTTAAACATCTCTAAATTTCAGATCTTAAGTAAGTGTTAATTACGTGTTTAAGATACAAGACACATTCGTTCAAGCTAAGGAGCATACCTTAGAAAAAATCGCTCTTTTCTTGGCTTAGAAGATCTTAAATCCCTTGATATCGTTTGAGCTTTAGAAATACTAAAGCTCCAAGGTTTGCACATAAACTTGAGTGTTTCTTTCAATTTAGTTTGTTGAGATATTGTAAGTGATTAAGGTTTGGCAAAATTTTACCTTACTTTAAATTTGTTGTCATATTGACTTGGTTGCTATTTCACTAGTTTACTTGCTTTGTGGCTTGAGAAAGAATATCTTGAGGAATTTTGACTTATTAGTGGTCATTGAGGGTATAATTTTGTAATTGAGTTATGAATATGTTAAAAATCATATGGGTGTTATGTGAAGTATTTTTGAAATACAATTTAACTCTCCCACACATACGGATTGCTTGAGCATCATTGCATTCTTGTTGGGATTTTATCCCTCTTGTGATAGTGACTTTGTGTAATGACCCGACCGGTCATTTTGAGAATTTACACTTCAATCGGTTGTTTGAGGGCATGAGTAGCTCCGTATGATGTAATATGACTTATGTAAATCGTCGGTTTTGGTTTTCAGGTTATTTAGAATTGATTTGAAAGAATGATTCTCAGCTAGAAGCTTTAAATTTGAAAGAGTCGACCAAGTTTGACTTTTTATGAATTTGAACCTGGAACTGAGTTTTGATTGTTCCATTAGCTCTGTTGGGTGATTTCGGACTTAGGAGCGCGTCCGGATTGTGATTCAGAGGTCCATAGTTGAATTTGGCTCGAAATGGCGAAAGTTGAAATTTTGGAAAGTTTGACTGGGAGTGGACTTTTTGATATCGGATTCGGATTGTGATTCGAGGAATTGGAATAGCTTTGTTATGTTATTTGGGACTTGTGCACAAAATGTGAAGTCATTCCAGATTGATTTTGCTATGTTTCAGCACGAGTTATTGAATTTGAATGCTCAAAGTTCATAGATTTTGATTTGAGGTGCGATTCATCATTTCGATGTTGTTAAGCGTGATTTGAGGCCTCAAGTAGGTCCGTGTTATGTTATTGGACTTGTTGGTATATTCGGACGAGGTCCCGAGGGGCTTGCGCGTGTTTCTGATTAATTTCGGATCATTTTCTTCAATGTTGCTATTGCTGGTTCTGGTGTGACCGCACCTGTGGCTGGTTTGCGCAGGTGCGAGGGTCGCAGAAGCGACGAAGGGGTCGTAGGAGCGGAAATATTGCTGGGAGCAGGGTTCCGCAGAAGCGGATATTGCTTCGCATCTACGAAGGCGCAGATGCAGTGAGTTGAGCATAGAAGCAGATTGGAAGCGCAGAAGCGACAAGTGGGCGCGCACCTGCGAGTGCGCAGATGCAGGTATTTTACCGAAGGTGCGAAGGCAAACCTTCAGTGATTCTCCACAGAAGCGTGTTTTTGGTCGCAAATGCGACGCCACAGAAGCGGCTAATGTGCCGCATGTGCGAAAGTGCTGGGCAGAATGATAAATACAAGGGTTAGCGATTTTGGCCTTATTTTAACATTTCCAAGCTCGGATTGAGGCGATTCTTAGCGCAATTTTCATCTTGTGGACTGGGGTAAGTGTTCTCTACTCATTTTTGATCTTATATCACGAATCTACCTTCGTTTTTGGTAATTGAATTGTGAATTTTATAGAGAAAAGTGGGTTTTGGCCTAAAGTTTCATAATATGAATTTTTGAGTTTTGAACATCGAATTGGAGTCGGATTTGAGTGAAACTAGTATGGTTGGACTCATAATTGAATGAGTTATTGTCTTTTATAAAGTTTTTCAGGTTCCAAAGTGCGGTCCCAGGTTGGGCTTTTGGCCGGTTTTGGCTTTTGATTCAAGATTTGATCTTTTTCGATTGAGATTGGTTCTTTTAGCAGTTTTTGATGTACTTGAGTTGTTTTGGTTAGTTTTGAGCCGTTCAGAGGTCAGAACGCGCGGGATGGCATTTTGGAGCATCGCTTGGCTTATTCGGTGTTAGAATTGGCTTGTTCAAGGTAAGTAACTCTTTTAAACTTAGTGCTGAGGGTATGAAACCGCGGAATACGTGTTATGTTATTGGTATTGAGGTGACGGGCGCGTGGGCGTGCACCATGTGAATTGGGACTATAAAGTAACTGAGCTATTAATCATGCTAGATATCATGTTTAGGCTTTATGCCGATATTGTTGGGACCCATAGTGGTTGTTTCTTGCTGTCATCTCACTGATTTCATTGATATTTTGTACTAAGTCATATTCATGCATTCATATCATATCTCAATCTCAGTTGTTATTTATTGATACATCATATCATTGTTGTCGGACTAGTTTCATGACATTGTGAGCCCGTGAGTGAGACTGGAGAGATTGATGACTGAGTGAGGCCGAGAGCCTGATTATGAGTGACAGTTATGGGATCGGGCTACACGCCACGGCATGCTATATTGATTTATGCATGGATCTGGCTTATGATAGCGCTTGGGCTGGAGGAGCCTCTCCGGAGTCTGCACACCCCTAGTGAGCGCGATTGATATTATTGAGGGATGGTTCTTCCGTGAACATGGATCTTGTCCGAAGCATTTTATACCTGGAGATGGATTTTTTCCACGGGCCGGATTGGACTTCCTCGATACTGAGTGATTGATGGTCAATGATGTATATATTTCGGGATGGATCTTCCCTGGGCCGTATGGGCCATATACAGTACCGAGTGGTTGAGTATGATGAGCGAAAAGTGTGAGAAAGTGAGATTGAGTACTTTGAGAGTGTGAGTACATGATTCATCTCTGAGATACATGGAACTGGCATGCACACATGACATACATGCATAGAGATGCATTTTTCCTCATGCTGTATGGTATCACGTCATTCATGACTTTTTACACACATTGATATGTGGGCATAGAGAGATATTTCACACTTGCTATCTGGAAAGAAAATGAAACATCTTATTTATTGTGGAAAGGATATTTGGAAAAATTACAGTTTTCAAACTTACTCGTATTGTTGGCATTTTCGGTAAAAGATTGGGTTTTCACTAAGATACTTGAAAATCATGACTATTTTCTGGAACTGTGAACGAGCTGAGCATTTTTCTTCTGATATACATCTTTTATTACTTGTATTATGTTGTTATGAACTGTTGTGGGATATTGGTATTGGAGCCGACATTGTGTTAGCTCGTCACTACTTTTAACCTAAGGTTAGGTTTGTTACTTATTGAGTACATGAGGTCGGTTGTACTCATACTACACTTCTGCACCTTGCGTGCAGATGTTGGCTGCTGAAGTTACTGTTTTTGATGGGAGCTGGATTGAAGATATACCTGCGTCCTGGCTGTAGCCGCCTCTTGTTCGTGGTAGCCTTAGATCTATAAAACGCTGTTTATGTACTTTTCAAACAGACTATGTATTTAATTCAGTTCCGCTTTGTAAACTCTATTCTTAGAAGCTCATGATTTGTACTACCAGTTCTTGGGGAATGTATTAGATTCAGATATTTCTTTACTCAATTGCTTTATTAATTGTTATTGTTATTGGTTAGTGGTTAATTGGCTTACCTAGTAGGTTGGGTTAGGTGCCATCACGACTAGTCGGATTTTGGGTCGTGACAAGGTGGTATCAGAGCTCTAGGTTCATAGGTTCTACAAGTCATGAGGAAGTTTTTAGTAGAGTCTTGCGGATCGGTATGATGACGTCCATACCTATCTTCGAGAGGCTACATGACATTTAGAATATACTTCCCATCTTTCTTTCTTTATCATGCGGCATTGATTCAGCTTGAAGCGTAACTCTTTGAATTCCTTCCACACATTCGTATACGCATGTGAGCGTTCGGTATCGGCTGTGCACCGACGGCTTATGATTCCATGGTTAAGGTACGAGATGTGATTTTGGCGTGCTGATGATGGGCCAGTGTGGAGGACTTGAGGCCGGGTTTTGATGGTGGCTTGAGCACGGAGGTTTTGGTTGTGTGAGCACGTGTGTTTGAGATTTATATGTCCGGTGGTGTCCCTGTTAGAGAAATTTGTGATTGGATGACTATGGGGTGAGTATGATGAGACTGCGAAATGTGTTCAAATTGTTCGAATGTGACGAGAAGAGTTTACTTGAGATATAGCAAGGACTATGTGGTGTTTGATTTCTGTCTTGATTTGGCGTATAGTCTCGAGTTATGGGTGTGTTGAGGGATTTCTCATGTTGTTTAGTTGTGGAGTGAAGTAGATTCTCATGTCTTGTTGATGAGTTCAGAATCAAGAAGATTAAGTGATTGCGTAGTAGTCGTGACTGTGGAAGGGTATAAAGAGATATCGGTTTGAGGCAGAGAAGGTGGGTTATCTCATGTGAGGTGTCCTGAGGTTGTGTGGTCCTTATGATGTTTTGTAGAGAGTTCTCTTTTACCAGTGAATGATATATGTTGCAATATGAGTTTGGATCACTTGTGGAAGTTGGCTTGACTATTACAAGGGTGAACGCGAGATTTGCAGATGATTTGAGGTATTACATGGTTTGTGTTACATGGGCTTGCGAAGGATTTAGTTGAATTTCAGTGTGGGATTCTGGCAGTAATAGAGTATAGGTATCGTGATGTTATCGACTATTTTGTTCTATGGCTTTGAGCCAAGTGGGGGAGTCTGCTATCGATGAGTTATTTGCACGGTTATGTGTCGTATTGGTTTCGGTTCGGGATATACTGGTGAATCAATTATGACGTGCAGAGGTCGAGATAGAGGATGACTCGGGTAAAGGAATTTCTGGATACAGGTTGTATTACATTCTATGGGTATATGTAAATCATAAAATAATTGAGTGGTTATTCGCGAAAGATGTAGTGTACATGGAGTAGGAATTTGCTCGGTTGCTTAAGAGTGTGGGTTACTCCTTTGGATGTCATCGTGCCAATGGGGCACCAGTCGTTTGGCCCGTTTGGGGCGATGCAATTGAGATTTGAGCAGAGTATATAACTCTCTAAATTGGTTCTAATGGATTTAAGAATTATATGTAGCGATTTGGAATTTTCAAGATTGGTCCATGGCTAGAAACTGAGAGTTACATTGGATGGTGTCGAGTCTTGTGGCATTTTTATACCATTGTGGATTATGTATTTCTGCGTCGAGAAGGTGAAAGAAACAGTCTTAGGTTCACATAAGGTCTCTTTAGAATGGGTGTCTCGGTTGCGGTGCTTAAGAGGGAAGTCAGCGGCTTATGGGCCTTAGGGCGTTGTGGGTTTATACTAGGGTCTCTTGTGTGGTGAAATTTGGTTAAGGATCGTGGTGTTCTAGCAAGGAGAAGTATCAATTTGAAGGTAATTTGGAAGGGACTTAGAGAAATAGGATAGCGTAGTAGTAGGTTGGATCAGCACAATAATGGATATAATCAGTTCTTTGGGTACTTATGATGTGGCTAGTCTCCACAGGTGTTTCGTGGCAATGCTCTTGGGTTTTGGCGACCTGCGTGGTTGGGTGAGTTAGCGAGATTCAGTTCTGGTAGCTTGGTTGTGTGCAAATGGGTTTCAAAGAGTTCTCACTGGGTTTTACCATGGTTCGAGGAGTATATTTCCTACCGGCATGAGGAATATGTTGCGTATTAGGATTTTTCTCCGGGATGAGATCAATGGAAGGTTTCTGACTGATCGGGTATGTATTCTGCTTGTGACTCAGAGTTGATTATGGGATTCTTGTACTCTTCACAGGATGGCATGGTAGATGTGGTAAGTTGTGTGGGATTGAGATTTGCATGTGCAAGGTCACAGTTCAGTTTTAAAGTGAAGGACATAAATTCGTAGGCAGCATGGACGATTTCAGATGACTAGGTAAATGATATTACTAATCGGTATGGTATGATGAGAGTATACATTTCAGAAGGGGCAATGTGTTTTGATTTATGGGTACTTGATTGGTATTGCAGCACTTTCCTGGTTGATCGACTGCTGATATTCAAATTTTGCTATATGGAACGGAAGAATTTTAGAAGTATTTCTCGTGGGATGATCGTGTATGAGAGATGTGTTAGACATTCTGGCGGTGGAGATGGAATCAGATATGGTGATTAGTGTGTTTTATGGATTTGGAGGATGGGAGTTCTCATGAGCAGATTGTTTCATGGTTGTGGACTGTGAGGTTGTGGCCGAAGCTAGCCAGATGATAATATGTGTTATGATTTAGTCATTGTGGATTTTTGAAGGGTTATTTATCTATTTGTAGGTGACCAGAGTCGATTTGGGGGTCCATTGTTAGGCCCAATTAGGATGTGTATTCTACACCGACGGATTGGTTGGCTCCATACTGTTATTATTGAGGGATGTGCCATTCGATTGTTGTTGAGCTTACTCGTGTTCCGAGATGATCTGTGAGTTACTCTTCTATGCTAAGAGGAGTTGTGATTCGTTGGTTATATGCACATATGGTGCGGTTCTATTGGGGCCTTATAGCGGAATTTGAGCGAGAAGAGTATTGGGTATTGCTTGGTTGATGGAGTATCGGTTATGTTCTTTCGGGTTTTGTGTGGCATTGTGTCATTTGATTCTCCGTGGTTATGGTAATGCACTTGGAGTACTTGATGTCGAATTGCACATGGTTATTGATTTTTAGCAGGGTGGCTTAAGGTATTTCTTATGGACTAGTATTTGGATAGCATCACGTATTGCAGCGGAGTTATGTTAAGATCTGATCCTTTGTGTTAAATTCGTGTGTTTTGATTCTACGGTGTGTGATAGGTTCTTAGCATTGCGTGGTGGTGGTACTTGTGGAGCTTGCGGGACAGTTCTCCTGTCTGAATCAGTTTTCCATGATTTGAGTATATTTGGAAGGTTGCTTATTGGTGCACGGATTGCACGGGTTATGGCATCAGATTGTCTTGATGTGGCATGTCACTAGAGTGGTCGTGTTGGATGAGATGAGATCATTGGACCTAGGATGGATACTATCTGAATTGATTACAACATGTTTGGAAGGATAATATCGAAAGTCGGCTTAGAATTTGCTATAGTTCTTGTCGAATGAGAGGGAATTTCATGACTGGTTGATCTGATGAAGGGTTATGAGTTCTGCGTGTTTCTTTCATCATTGGCAGTGTACGAAGATTTTAGAACGATATTTTGTTTGATATGAGGTTTATTACCGACATAGGGTTGATTTGAGTTGCTACTATGATTAGAAATCATTGCTTCGAGCATTTGAGCTATGTGGTATTTGAATTTGAGTATTTGAGTTATGGTTACGCCTTTTGGTACAACTTGTTCGAACTTATACGGTATGTAGATGCGAAATTCTGATCTTATAAGAAATTCCATGTGTTGGAAATTTGATTCGAAGGCTTGTGGGCTAGGTTGAATTGAGAAATTTAAGTTATGTTGTGTTATCGGACCTGTATGGGATAGGGTGACATGGGATCACCCCCAGGTATGTGCATGGTAAGGTTATACGATGGTTTGATGGCTTTGAGAACAACTCTGGACACGTTCGACGACAAACGTATGTTTAAGTGGGGGAGGATGTAACAACCCGACCGGTCATTTTGAGCATTTACACTTTGCTCAGTTGTTTGAGGGCATGAGTAGCTCCGTATGATGTAGCATGACTTATGTGAATCGTCGGTTTTGGTTTTCAGGTTATTCAGCATTGATTTGAAAGAATGATTCTCAGCTAGAAGCTTTAAATTTGAAAGAGTCGACCAAGTTTGACATTTTTGTGAATTTGAACCCGGAACGGAGTTCTGATTGTTCCATTAGCTCCGTTGGGTGATTTAGGACTTAGGAGCGCATCCAGATTGTGATTCGGAGGTTCGTAGTTGAATTTGGCTCGAAATGGCGAAAGTTGAAATTTTTGAAAAGTTTGACCGGGAGTGGACTTTTTGATATCGGATTCGGATTGTGATTCCGGGGAATTGGAATAGCTTTGTTATGTTATTTGGGACTTGTGCGCAAAATTTGAAGTCATTCCGGATTGATTTTCTATGTTTCGGCACGAGTTATTGAATTTTAAAGTTCAAAGTTCATAAATTTTGATTTGAGGTGCAATTCGTCGTTTCGATGTTGTTATGCGTGATTTGAGGCCTCAAGTAGGTCCGTGTTATGCTATTGGACTTGTGGGTATATTCGTGCGGGGTCCCGAGCGGCTCGGGCGTGTTTCAGATTGATTTGGGATAATTTCCTTCAATGTTGCTATTGCTGGTTCTGGTGTGACCGCACCTGCGGCTGGTTTGCGCAGGTGCGAGGGTCGCAGAAGTGACGAAGCGGTCGAAGGAGAGGAAATATTTCTTGGAGCAGGGTTCCACAGAAGCGGAGATTACTTTGCATCTGCGAAGGCGCAGATGCGGTGAGTTGAGCGCAGAAGCGGATTGGAAGCACAGAAGCGACAAGTGGGCGTACACCTGCGAGTGCGCAGATGCGGGTATTTTACCGCAGGTGCGAAGGAAAACCTCCAGTGCTTCTCCAGAGAAGCGTGTTTTTGGTCACAAATGCGACGCCACAGAAGCGGCTAATGTGCCGCAGGTGCGAAAGTGCTGGGCAGAATGATAAATACAAGGGTTTGCGATTTTGGCTTTATTTTAACATTTCCAAGCTCGGATTGAGGCGATTCTTGGAGCAATTTTCATCTTTTGGACTGGAGTAAGTGTTCTCTACTAATTTTGGATCTTATATCACGAATCTACCTTCATTTTTGGTAATTGGATTGTGAATTTTATAGAGGAAATTGGGGGTTTTGGCCTAAAGTTTCATAATATGAAATTTTGAAATTTGAACATCGAATTGGAGTTGAATTTGAGTGAAACTAGTATGGTTGGAATCGTAATTAAATGGGTTGTTGTATTTTGTAAATTTTGTTGGGTTTCGAGGTGCGGGCCCGGGTTGGGCTTTTGGCCGATTTTGGGCTTTTGATTCAAAATTTGACCTTTTTCGATCGGGATTGGTTCCTTTAGTATTGTTTGATGTACTTGAGTTGTTTTTGGTTAGTTTCGAGCTGTTAGGAGGTCGGAACGCACGGGATTGCATTTGCGGAGCACCGCTTAGCTTGCTCGGCATTGGTATTGGCTTGTTCGAGGTAAGTAACTCTTCTAATCTTGGAGCTGAGGGTATAAAACCCCTAAATATGTGTTATGTAATTTGTGTTGAGGTGACGCACATGCTAGGTGATGGGCGTGCACCATATGAATTGGGACTCTGTTATTTCCATGGCACTGAATAGTGGCCCTAGTTTGTTGATATTCGTGTTTTCACCGTGTGATAAAGTAATTGAGTTGTCAATCATGCNTGTTCGGAGGTCGAAACGCGCGGGATGGCATTTTGGAGCATCGCTTGGCTTGCTCGGTATTGGAATTGGCTTGTTCGAGGTAAGTAACTCTTCTAAACTTAGTGCTGAGGGTATGAAACCCCGTAATACATGTTATGTGATTGGTATTGAGGTGACGCACATGCTAGGTGACAGGTGTGTGGGCATGCACCATGTGAATTGGGACTCTGTTGTTTCCATGGAACTAAATAGTGTCCTTATTTTGTTGATATCCGTGTTTTCACCATGTGATAAAGTAATTGAGCTGTCAATCATGCTATATATCATGTTTAGGCTTTATGCCAATATTGTTGGGACCCATAGTGGTCGTTTCTTGCTGTCATCTTACTGATTTCATTGATATTTCGTACTCAGTCATATTCATGCATTCATATCATATCTCAGTCTCAAATTGTTATTTATTGATATATCATATCATTGTTGTCGGGCTAGTTTCATGACATTGTGAGCCCGTGAGTGAGACTGGAGAGATTGATGACTGAGTGAGGCCGAGAGCCTGATTATGAGTGACAGTTAAGGGATCGGGGTGCACGCTGCAGCAGGCTATATTGATTTATACTTGAATCTGGCTTATGATATCGCTTGGGCTGTAGGAGCCCCTCCGGAGTCTGCACACCCCCAGTGAGCGCGGTTGATATTATTGAGGGGGATCTTCCCTAGATATGGATCTTGTCCGAAGCATTTTATACCTGGAGATGGATGTTCTCCACAGGCCGGATTGGACTTCCTCGGTACTGAGTGACTGATAGTCAGTGATGTATATATTCTGGGATGGATCTTCCCTGGGCCGTATGGGCCATATACAATACCGAATGGTTGAGCATGATGGGCGGAAAGTGTGAGACAATGAGATTGAGTACTCTAAGAGTGTGAGTACATGATTCATCTCTGAGATACATGGCATTGGCATGCACACATAGCATACAGGCATAGAAATGCATTTTTTCTCATGTTGTACGGTATCACGTCATTCATGACTTTTTACACACATTGATATGTGGGCATAGAGAGGTATTTCACACTTGCTATCTGGAAAGAAAATGAAACATCTTATTTATTGTGGAAAGGATATTTGGAAAAATTACAGTTTTCAAACTTACTCGTATTTTTGGCATTTTCGGTAAAAGATTGGGTTTTCACTAAGATACTTGAAAAGCATGACTATTTTCTGGAACTGTGAACGAGCTGAGCATTTTACTTCTGATATACATCTTTTATTACTTGTATTATGTTGTTATGAACTGTTGTGGGATATTTGTATTGGACCCGACCTTGTGTTAGCTCGTCACTACTTTCAACCTAAGGTTAGGTTTGTTACTTATTGAGTACATGGGGTCGGTTGTACTCATACTACACTTCTGCACCTTGCTTGTAGATGTTGGCTGCTGAAGTTACTGTGTTCGATGGGAGCTGGATTGAAGATGTACCTGCGTCCCGGTTGTAGCTGCCTCTTGTTCGTGGTAGCCTTAGATCTATAAAACTCTATTTATGTACTTTTCAAACAGACTATGTATTTATTTTATTTCCGCTTTGTAAACTCTATTCTTAGAAGCTCATGATTTGTACTACCAGTTCTTGGGGAATGTATTAGATTCAGATATTTCTTTACTCAATTGCTTTATTAATTGTTATTGGAATTGGTTAATGGTTAATTGGTTTACCTAGCGGGTTGGGTTAGGTGCCATTACGACTAGTCAGATATTGAGTCGTGACACTTTGTCACTTATATCAGTATGCCTTTTGTTTGGATCTTGACCCATCTTGACTTTGGATTCTCGTTCCATCTTAATCATGGACTTTTTCCATTTTGAGTATGGATGGGAAAGCCACTTTCAATATGGCTCTAGATTTTCTTAATAATTAGGTGACGACCCTACTTGATCTAGGACTTTGGTCCTTCTTGTTACTTGATTATGCTTCGATATAATTGCTCGACGTATGTGTTGGGCGAAATCAACTAATCTGTGGACTTTCTCAGATTATAGTTGAAAATCTTCTTGACATTTGAGATTTGAAATAATGGTATCTTGAACTATTTTATGATTTGATATTTAGCCCTATTGAAATGATTGTACCTTCATTAAGTACTTGATGTTGATTTTAATAAGCTCATATCTAGAATGTATTCCTTGTATTCATTACATAGTTTTCCTTTCTTTTATTATGAAATGTTAGTTAAGTTTATGTGCCACTAAGCTTTATGCTTAACGATAGTTTGTTACTATCATAGGTGATGTGCCGGGAGATGCTCGAGGATATCATTTGAAGTAGACTCTTTGGAAGATTAGATGAAGATCACACTTGCATAAGCATATGTACTTTTTTTGCAGACTTTTGGGGACTTGTACATGATCCATATGATACACTTAGATATGCACTCTTGAATGATTATTGGATCATGACACTATTATTTTGATAACTTAATCTTGGTGAATGATTTGATTATTTTGGGGGTGTTTATGCCCCAGTCTTGTAATTTATTAAATTTGGTACTTGAATTGAACTTGGGAGATTTTTTTGAAGACTTAACTAGCTTGTATTTGATTGAGAGTTGGACTTTATGCTTAGTTTAAGTCTTGATTGGTGTATGAAAAAGATATTCTTCTACTAAGTATTTGGTAAATTTTAAGGTATTGATTTAACTTAAATAGATGTTGCTATTTTTTTTCTTTTAGCTAGTTTATTTTATTAAAAGAATACTTAAATTTATAAGTATTATATTAGTGTTTATAAGTGGCATCCTCCCAGGGGGATGCTACACCAGGGGTGCTTCGGATGGTCGTCGAACCATGTATTAGACTTGAGGAATTGCTGATATCTGGTATATGATTTTCTCATTCGCGATCGCGAGGAGAAGGACGCGATCCGTAGAGTGTTCTGGGTGGCACGCGAAATTTGCTTCGCGTTTGCAAAGTGGTGACGCATTCGCGAAGCTTTGGATCATTGTGGTCTTCACGATCACGAACGCGAGGTCGCGTTTGCATAGTAGAGTGGGTTCAACTAAGGTGTCAGGTGTAAGCCTACGTGATCACGATGCTTGTTTCGCGTTCGCATAGTTCTGGAGTGTGTGTTCCTCGCGTTCACGACTCTGAGATCGCATTTGCGTAAGGCATTTTTGTGGAGCTCGAAGTTGTTCTTTGCGATCACGAAGGTTTGTTCGCGATCGTGAAAGGCAACTCACTGGGCAGACTGTTAAAAACCCATCTCGAGGGTTAGAGTTATTATATCATATTTTGAGGTAAAGAGCTTGATTTTGGGCGATTTTGGAGGGGATTCTAAAGATTTAGATCGGGGTAAGTACTTTTGACTCGAATTTGTTATTATGATTCCATCTTTATTTTTAGCATTTAATTAGTGATTAAAGTGAAGAAATGGGGGATTTTTGGTAAAACTTCCTAAAGTAAAAATTTAGGATTTGAAGGTCGAATCGAGGTCAGAATTAGATAAAATTGGTATGGTTGAACTCGTTTTGAATGGGTGTTCGGAATTTGTTAGTTTGACTAGGTTTCGGGGTGCGAGCTCGGGGTTGAATTATTGGTTTGACTTTCTGATTTTGATAAAGATTGAAACTTTATTGTTTGACGTTATTTCCTACGGCATTATTTGTTGATGTTGAGTTGTTTGTGACTTGATTCGAGTCGTTGAGATGATGATACGCGTGGAAAGGGCTTGTTGAAGTATTCATTTGCGCATTTTGGGGTAAGCAACACATTTAAACATGGATTTTGAAGGTATTCGACTCGGAGAACTATGTTACATGAAAGATATTGGGGTGATGTATGCACTAGGTGACGGGCGTGTGTAACGACCTGGCCGGTCGTTTCGAGAGTTATAGTCCCGTTTCCCCCATTTCTGCTTCTTTATGTGTTATTTAGCAGTATTGTGTTATACCGGGTTAGTTGGTTCGAGTCCGGAGTAGTTTCGGAGTGAAATGAGATACTTAGTCTCTTATTTAGAACCTTAAGTTGAAAAAGTCAATCGGATATTGACCTATGTGTAAACTATATCAGATTTGAATTCTGATGGTTCCATTAGCTCTGTTAGGTGATTTTGGACTTAGGAGCGTGTCCGGAATGTAATTTGGAGGTCCGTGGTAGAATTAGGCTTGGATTGGCGAAATTGGAGATTTGGCGATTTTTGGTCGGCAGTGGAAAATTTAATATCGGCGTCGTAATGGAATTCCGGAAGTTGGAGTAGGCTTGTAATGTCATTTGTGACGTATGTGCAAAATTTAAGGTCATTCGGACGTGGTCTGGTTGGTTTCGGTATCAGATGTCGAATTTGGAAGTTTAGAGGTTCTTAGGCTTGAATCCGAGGGTAATTTGGTGATTTGATGTTGTTCTGAGTGATTCAAAGGTTCGACTAAGTTTGTATGTTGATATATGACTTGTTGGTATTTTAGGTTGAGGTCCCGAGGGCCTCAGGGTGATTTCGGGTGATTAACGGAACAAGTTTGGATATTAGAAGATTGCTGAAGCTGGAACTCAGCTGTCATAATCGCACCTGCGGATGTCTCAACGCAGGTGCGTGCCCGCAGAAGCGAGCGGGATGTCGCAGATGCGAGGTTGGAGGAACTGGGTAGAAGGCGCAGGTGCGATGAAGTCCCCACACCTGCGAGGCCGCAGAAGCGCACAAGAGGTCACAGATGCAGATAATGTCGAGGTAGGCTGGGTCCGCAGGTGCGTAGGATAGGTCGCATCTGAGTGTCCGCAGATGTGGATAGGTGACGCAGAAGCGGAAGTGAGGAAGTCAAGCAGTGGCTGTAGGTGCGAGGTATTTTCCGCACCTGCGTGGTCGCAGATGTGGAAATGGAGCGCAGGTGCGGAGTCTGGGCATTTAAGTGACTTACGTAGGTGCGGTTGTTTAGACCGCAGGTGCGGTGGCGCAGAAGCGAGAAATTGTCTGCAGGTGCGAAAAGCCTGGGCAGAAACCATAAATAGAACCCTTCGCGAATTTGGTTCATTTCCACCATTTTCAAGTCAGTGTTTGGAGCTTTTGGGGTGATTTGTGAAGGGTGATTCAAGGGCTATCAGTGAGGTAAGTTTCTTGAGCCCTAATATTCGTATGTATGGTGATTTTCCGTTGTTTAATCATGTAATTAGTGAAAATGAGGGGTTAGGGCTTGGGTTTTTGGAGAGTTTAATTTAAGGATTTGAGGGACCAAACGATGTCGGATTTTGATAAATTTTGTATGTATGGACTCGTGAGTAGATGAGCTTCCTAGTTTTGTAAATTTTGTCAGATTTTGAGATGTAGGCCCGGGGGCCGGGTTGAGCCAATTTTGAATTTTGGGCTAATTTGATAGTTTTTCTTGTGGAATTCATTCCATTAGCATATATTGATGGTATTGTACTGATTGTGAATAGATTCAGAGCATTTGGAGGCCGAGTCGAGAGGCAAGAGCATTGCGGGGTAGAGATTTGACCGGTTTGAGGTAAGTAACGATTGTAAATCTAGTCCTGAATGTATGAAACCCCAGATTTCGTATCATTTTACTATTTTGAAGTGACGCACATGCTAGGTGACGGGCGTGTGAGCGTGCACTGTTGGGGATTATGACTTGGTCCGTCCCGTAGCAACTGTGAAGTTGCATATTTTGTTGAAACTATATGATACACACAAGTGATGTTTGGACCCTTAGGGGCCTTTTCTTACTATCCTCTCACTGTTTTCGATTGGAAATCTATACTCAGTCATGGTTATACTTGTTTACTACATAACTCGGTTTTATGACTCTATATTTTGATGAATATAAATGTTGTTTTGGGCTGAATGTCCTGCTTTTACCGAAATATCCGAGTGGCTTGAGAGGTTTATGACTGAGTGAGGATGAGGGCCTGATTTGTGAGGATATTTATGGGATCGGATTGCACGCCGCAGCATGTTCGATATAGGCTGAGGGCCTGAGTGATTTATGCCATGATTTGGCTTGATATAGCGCTTGGGCTAAAGGAGCCCCTCCGGAGTCTGTACACACCCCCAGTGAGCGTAGGTACCTACTGAGTGCGAGTGCCGAGTGTCGAGTGCCGAGTGCTGAGTGTCTGGGAGGCATGCGTGATTGTGAGATATGCCCAAGTGGCATAAGTGATTGTGAGGTATGCCCGAGTGGCATGAGTGACTGTGAGGTATGCCCGAGAGGCATGAGTGACTGTGAGGTTTGCCCGAGGGGTTGTATATGAGTGATGTTTTGCCCAAGGGGCTGTTTATGATTTCATCATTTTTTTCTCACCTTTGCATTTAGCCTCTGTTTGAAAACTATTGAAAAATATCTTTAAATGATTTCACTGGAACTGGGTTTAAACGAGATGTTTTGATTCAAATCTTGATTTTAAAAGCATGTGGTATTCTATTGAGATTTTATGATATGAACTTTTTATGCTCTATTACTCGTCACAACTGCTCAGTCTTTATTTATTGTTGTTACTTACTGAGTTGGCGTACTCACGTTACTCCCTGCACCTTGTGTGCAGATCGAGGTGTAGTTGGATACGGTAGTGGTTGTTGATTATTCTGGTTGCAGATTTTCTCGGGGATAGCAAGGGAGCTGCTTGGCGATCGCAGCCCCTACTCTTCTCCCCCTTATCTTCCTTTAGTTGTATTTAGCTATTTTCCAAACTATGTTATTTTTGATATTGTCAGACAAATGGTAGTAGATGCTCATGACTAGTGACACCCCGATGTCAGGCTTTTCTTTTTCGCATTTTGTTTTTGATTTGAACTCCTTTACGAAGGTTTTTACGCTAAATAGCCTTGAAATTATCCTTGAAATGAAAATATCGGTTTGTTTTGGAAATGAGTCGGCTTGCCTAGTTTCACAATAGGCGCCATCACGACAGGGGTTAGTTTGGGTCATGACAACGTGTGTGCGTGCACCGGTGTGTTCATGGTTTGGGGAGGCCCTTAGGCTATTACCGTGTTGTTTTGCTATCATATCTTGTTATTCTCGCGTTTTCCCTACTTGATTAATCATTTTAACTGTAATTCATGTTAGACATCATGTCTAGGCTAAGTACTATTTGTTTGAAACTTGATAGGGTTATTCTTATTGTCTCAGAGCTATATTCTTTATTTGTACACATGTTCTCAGTCATGATGCTATATCCGTGTATGATATCTCTGTCTCAGTATTTCTTATTTGACTCCTCACATGTTGTTGATCCCTCTTATGTGTAACACTGTTAAACCGAACATTTTTAGATGTGTTTATCTAGTGGTGTGCTAGACTTAAATTCTAGCAAGATGAATAAAAAAAATATACCATGAATATTGTTTTTTAAAGCCCTGTTTCAATTACCCTTCTTTGATAGATATTCAGCCAATGTTGAGAAAGTATTCGTTAGAGCTATGAATTTGGAAGAGTCACTGAGAATACGTGTTATCTCGCAAAAAGTTTTAGAGTTCAAAGTTATTCCTCAAAAGTAACATTAAATGTGGATGGTGAAGACGATGAGAAGGGACGACATGACGAAGACAGTTAAATAGAAAAGCATGTCAAATGCACAAATAACACCAATGAGAAGGAAAAAATAAAATAAAATAATAATATTCGGCCTTAACTTACCGAGATAAAACTCCCAAATTGCATGAAGGGAAAACTTATTAGCATCATAAATTTTGCTTTTTATAACCCCGTGGAGCACATTAAACAATCTAAGTTATAAAAAGATCCAAACCAGCAAAAGGGAAATTGTCGAGATGCAATGCAATGCAATGCAAAATTAATAGGAATGACTCCCGCAAAAGTAGTCTATAAAGTCACAATTTATGTCACGATCCAACTTCCACCAGAGTCATGACAACCCCTAACTCTACTTACTGGGAAAGTCAACAGTCACATAATAACAATGAATTTTGTAAATCAAGGTTTAATAAACTCAACAACAGAAATATCATGAAATAGCTGAGAAAGCAACAACAACACTACTACAACCTTCCCAGTGATCTGGTATCAACGAGCACATGAGCACTATTGAATATCAAATTACAAAGCCAAATTCTCAATACAACTATTTGTACAATAGAACAGAAACAAAGAAAATAAATGAAAGAGAACTTTAAGGTCTGCAGACGTAATAGCAGCTACCTTGTAGTCTCCCAAGTACTGGTACCAACACAGCTCTAGCTATGACCACATCCGAACATACCTGGATCTGCACAAGAAGTGCAGAGTATAGTATGAGTACAACCGACCCCTTGTACTCAATAAGTAACAAACCTAACCTTGGGATGAAAGCAGTGACGAGCTCAAATGAAACAGTCAGAGACCAATATCAATAACAACACAAGATGTAATGATGACAGTAATAGTAATAGTAAATAACTCAAAGGAATTATCATATTCAGCTAGTTCACATTACAGGAATTTAGACATGCTTCCAAATATAACAGTTTACAGCCCAACACGGATGAGAATAATTTCATTTACTAGCTAGCATGAGAAAAATACATATTTATGCCTACATGTCAAATATGCATGTTAAGTTCATGAAATAACAGTGATATCCTCAAGTACTCTCACTCTCAGCACACTCAAAGTGCATGACTCAAATGCGCACCTCATCACACACACAAAAGAAACAATCACTCAGCACGGTACGGGTGCCTGACATCGATGCCCCTCACCAAAGCACATGTATATATCATTGTACCTGCACTCACTGCTGGCATGTCAGATTCTGAAGGGGCAGATCCTGCCCAAGCGCTAATCAAAAGCTAATATGGCATGTTGCAGCGTGCAACCCGATCCAAATAACAATAAAGCCAATATGGCCTGTTACGGCGTGCAACCGATCTAAATATCATTCTCAACACGACTCTAAAGCCCATCTCAGTCATCAACCTCTCAAGTCTCAAGGGCTTACAATCTCATATTACCCAGCCCAAACAGTAACACATATGGAAAACAACAACATGTGATGTAACAATGAATAATGTCACAAACCGAGATATGATATGCTAATGAAGAATCATGACTGAGTGTATAACTACAGTTAAGTCAGATAGCTCAAAACAACAGAAATAGCCTCATTAAGTCTCAACCAAATAATCACACAGCCTAAACATGATTTTTAACATGAATCACACCTCAGGTAATTCAACAAGTAGGAAAAATATGAATATAACAAGGTATGATAGAAATATAGTCTAAAAGTAAACCTAGATCATGATTACTCCGGTATACGCCCACATGCCCGTCACCTAGCATATGTTTCACCCCAACACATCACAAATAATATAGTTCCCAGGGATAATTACCCTCATATCCAAGTTTAGATATGTTATTTACCTCAAAATGCGTAAATCAATACTCCAAAAAGCCCTTGCCACGCGAATCGGCCTCCGAGCAACTCGAATCTAGCCAAAGCAATTTAATATTATCAATAAAAGCCATCGGAAATAATTTCAAATGATAAAGCTAAGGTCTTGAATCAAATATGCAAAGTCAATCCCAAAAAGTCAACCCCGGGCTTGCACCCCGGAACCCAACAAACTTCACAAATTCCGAACATCCATTCAATTACGAGTCTAACCATACTAATTTCATCCAATTTCATGCATAAATCGACTCCCAAATTACTAAATCTCACTCTCCAATATCATAACCTAAAATCCCCAAATTTCACATCAAATTCACATAAATTAGGTGTAATAATAAATGGGTAATCAATATCTATCATCCTAATTGAATAATCATTACTTACTTCTTCAATTGCAACAAAAGGTCTCCCGAAAATCACCCTTAGCCGAGTTTTAAAACTCCCAAAATGAGAAAAATAATGAAACCCTCGATTGAAAAATCTGCTCACCGATCTGCATATGTGGCCCCAAAAATCGCACATGGATACCCCTTTTGCGGTAAAAACCACGTTTTTGCGAACTCAACTTTAATCCCGACCTACCGCTTTTGCGGTCAGGTACTCGCATCTGCGAACCCGCTCTTGTGGTAATTCCGCAACTATGGCCCCTGATCCTCCAGCCACATTCCGCTTTTGCGGTCCATCCATTGCAGAAGCGACTCCGCTTCTACGGAAACATGCACGCATCTGCGGGCCTCCCCCAGCCAGACCAACCTCGTACCTGTGCTTCCAAGGCCGCACTTGCGGCTCCGCATCTGCGGATACCCCTCTGCTTCTGCGGACCTAGCCTTCCTCACTTCTACGTTCAATATGCCGCTTCTGCGGCCTCACACCTGTGGCCAAATCCCTCGCAGGTGTGATTGCACCAGAACTCTCAAACTTCAGCTATACCTCGAAGTCTAAAATGATCCGCCAACCATCTCAAACACACCCGAGGCCCCTGAGACCCCATCCAAATTTATCAACAAGTCCTAAAATATAATGGAAACTTACTCGAAGCCTCAAATCACGTCAAACAACACCAAAACCACGAATCACAGCCCAATTCAAGCCTAATGAAACTAATGAACTTCCAACTTCTCATGCCGAACCATATCAAATCTACTTCGAATGATCTCATGTTTGCACACCAGTCCCAAGTGACACAACGGACCTATTCCAACTCCCGAAATCAAAATCTGAACCCGATATCAACAAAGTCAACTCTATGCCAAACCTCTCAACCTTTCAAACCTTCAACTTTCCAACTTTCGTAAAAAAAAAAATTAAATCAACCTATGGACTTTCAAACCAACATCCGGACATATGCATAAGTCCAAAATCACCATACAAAGCTATTGAAATCATCAAAATACCATTCCGGAGTCGTCTACACAAAAATCAAACTTCGATCATCTCTTTCAAATTAACCTTCCAACCTTGGGACTAAGTGTCTCAATTCACTCCGCAACCTACCCGAAACTAAACCAACCATCCGGCAAGTCACATAATCACAAATGAATATAGAAGAGGTAATAAATAGGAGAACGAGGTTACAATACACAAAACGATCGACAGGTCGTTACAATTTAATTTAAGCAACCTTGTCTTTTTCTCTACCCTTTTTATCGATTTAACATTTGCCCCTTCATTCCACCTATATTTTTTGTGTGTTTAAAATGAAACTATTAATTACCACATTAATATTTCATAATTCTCAGCTATGACTTCTTATTAAAAAAAAAAGTTTGATGTATTAAAAGAACACTTCATACATTATACGTATTTTATTATTGAAGAAACTAATAATATTTTTTGAACATTAATGAAAATTAAGCCTTATTACTATACATACATTATCAATCAATGAATTGTAGGGTATAAAAAGTTCACTAATTTTTTATGGATATTTTAGTAATTAACTTTTACTTAAGAGTTTCTCACTATAATATAGTATGATATGATATGATGATTAAAGGAATATTGGTCCTTAGTCAATTTTGGAATAGACTAATGTTCCTCTAATTAATCGTTATCTAATAAAGCCCAACCTTATATATAGCATGCTAGTATAGCTTAATTATACAAACTGAGATACTTTATAAGTGAATTAGCAAAAAACGAAAAGATGATTTTAGTCTATAGACTTGTACCAATTCGAACTTTCTTGGTTAATGCTTTGGAACACGAGAATCTCCATTTTGGACTCAACACCGGTGTGTGGCCAGAGTAAAAATTGGACCGGCGACTGTAAAAATTGTATTTGGTCGCCCCATTTAATCCGTAGTTATTTTTTAATTCTTTTTAAATTTGTACTCACTTTTAAACAACTTTAGGCCTTTTTCTCCTTTTTCTTCTTCTTCTTCGGGTGACAGTAATTTTATATGGTGTTTGTGAACATATTTTAAGGTAGTTTATGATATTTTACACTGGTGAGATGTTATGACTCTTTATTTTTTACTATTGCTTAGGGTTTCTTTTTCTTCTTTTTCTTAATTGCAAAATGGGTTCGTTAGATTTATTGTTGTTTTGACAAATTGATGATTGAGGTTTGTTCTTGATGATATTTAGAGGTTATGTTTCAAACTTGAGCTCATTTGGAGTAGATTTAGGTATTAAATATTATTATAATTCGAATAACAAATTTATGTTTCTGAGCAATTTGCACTTCAGGCCTATTCGGTCTTAAGTGCATGAAAACGTTGGTTGCACTTTAAACCTTTTGGCCTTAAATGCATCTGAAGTATAATTTTTCACTTCAGACTTATTGACCTTAAGTGTAGGAAAACGTTTGTTGCACTTCAGTCCTTTTATCCTTAAGTGCATCTGAAGTGCAATTTTTCACTTCAAACTTATTGGCACTAAGTGCATGAACCTATTGGTTGTACTTCAGACGTATTTGGCTTTAAGTGCATCTGAAATGTAATTTTTTCACTTCAGGTTAATTTTTTTTTTAACTTCAGACCCCATAAGTCTGAAGTTGATTGTAAAGTGGGTAGACTTGTAATTTTTTTTTGTAAAGTGAGTATAGTTCAATTGTGATTCCAAAATCGGGTATAGATTCAAAAGCCCAGTTATGAGATCTATTGAGCAAATAAGACCAAACAATTATGAGAGACAACGTTCCTAGAGTCTAAATACAGAATTTTAACACGGTATATATGTACTACACCATTGTTTTTATTGCTCCCTTTTACGGATGCCGACTTTGGTAATAGGTATTCTTGAATATGTTATTGAAAATGTGTACCCTAANAACTTCAGACCCCATAAGTCTGAAGTTGATTGTAAAGTGGGTAGACTTGCAATTTTTTTTTTGTAAAGTGAGTATAGTTCAATTGTGATTCCAAAATCGGGTATAGATTCAAAAGCCCAGTTATGAGATCTATTGAGCAAATAAGACCAAACAATTATGAGAGACAACGTTCCTAGAGTCTAAATACAGAATTTTAACACGGTACATATGTACTACACCATTGTTTTTATTGCTCCGTTTTACGGATGCCGACTTTGGTAATAGGTATTCTTGAATATGTTATTGAAAATGTGTACCCTAACAAAACCTATCCATTTCTATTTTTTCTAAAAGAATTAGATTAAAGGAAAGTGAGATGTTTTGCACATGCTATATCAAAAGGGTTAGTTAGTACTGCAAAAAAGATAAAATATTAATTATAATGGCTTAAGTGTGGGTTGACCTGAGTTGGCAACTGCCATTGATGTGTAAAGCCAGCTTATGGATCATGTTTCTTATAAATTAGTAATTATTACTGCATCATCTTGTGCATTGTGAATCTTGTGATGGCAAAGGACAATGGCAGAGTCACGGTTTGATTAATTTTATGATTTTTAAATTTTAGGCGTCAGGTGTTATTATTAGGTTTTAAATTTATTATTTATATATATTTAATTAATTTTTTAATACAAATATAAAGTTTAAACTAAAGTTATTGAGTCCGGCTCCGCCCGACTCTAACGAGGAAAGATTCAACCGACATATTCAATGCGAATTTGAAATTGCCTTTTCTACATCCAGATTCACATGGCTTACTACTATTTTCACATGCGTAGCTCCTTCCTCCCTGCTTCTCTATTTTCCTTTCACAGATTATCGCTTCATTATTTTTCTCTTTTTTTGTGTGTGTAGGGGGGGTCACTATACCACTAACGATTGTGGTAAAGTAATAAGTCCTCTATTTTTAATCAGAAGTTTTGGGTCCAAGCATTAGGTATGAAGTCTTTTTTGGTAGGGAGTGTGTCACTTTCAAAATGGAACTTTCCGATACGAATCCAAATTAATTGAGCTCCAAAGCGGATGCCGAATCGCAAGTGAGAAACCAAAAAAATTGATACTGTGTATGGGGCAGCTAGTGCAGACGATTTTGATATATCTGACTCAACACATATACGTACGTATAAGACATAACTCAATAACTGTAAGTAAAATATTTAAACTAGTAAGTTTACACTCATTATCAGAAAGGGACTTTGACTATAAAATGGATATGCACCCAGCTAGTTAAAATCCAAGATCTAACACTAGATTACATGATGTACAGCAATTTCTTAAGCCTTTACTGGTAGTAATACAACAAGATTTAGTAAATTATTTCACCTTTTCTATTATATTATTTTTGGTAATATTCAGGTTTTAATGATTGAACCCAAATAAATGTCTAGTAATTCAGGGATATAGCTTGGTAGATGATTTACCTAGTGAGTAGAGATTTAATGCGATGTAATTGACATTGAGCACACTGGTCTTGTACGGTTGAGGTAATTGTAAAATTTCTATGTGGGCACCAGATCTGCGTCATCCATTGAATTTTGTATTCTTTTTAAAAAAGAAGTTGAACTGATATTTAATTTTTGGATAACTTCATATACATATACTTTTCTCTTCTTCTTTATTGTTATTTTCTTCTTTATGCCTAGAGTTTCTTCTTCTTCTTCTTCTTCTTCTTCTTCTTCTTAGTTGCAAAATGGGTTTGTTAAATTTGTTGTTGTTTTGATAATTTGATGATTGAAATTTGTTCTTTATGATATTTGAAAGTTATGTTTCAAATTTGAGCCCATTTTGAGTAGATTTGGGCATTGAATCGTGTATTGAATTGTTGAAATTCGAAAAACAAGTTTATGTTTCAAAACTTAATATTCGAAATCTGAAGTTGCATTCAATATATTGAACTAATTAAGATTTGAATTTTTGAAGTTGTCTATGAGAGATAAAAGAACGTCAGATTTAATTTCTGAAGTTGCATTGAAGAGATTGAACTACAAATTCGAGCGGGTACACTTTACAAATTTTTGTGCAATACGTGTATAACTTCAAATGCTGGCCCCAAAAGTGGGTATGCATGAAAATGCCCCGAGGTAATTACTCAATTATTTGTACTCCGTAAGAACAAAAACAAACTTTGGTAAATATGCGATGGGATTTTTACGTAAATAGTCGTCCGGATTCACTATTTATATTTTTTTAGTCGGCATATATAGATAATAAACTCATTATACATAGTTATACATATATTATACATGAATTATACATATAATATATATTTGTCGGTTATTTTTAGTTTAACCAATTGAGTGAGCGGCTATTTAAGTTGATTCCTATTCGGTATACCAAATGTGTACTTAGCGGTGGCAAAATCAGCTCAAGAAACAGGGGGATTTGCAGTCGTACCCTATATTTGTGCCACCTTTTAACCTGTACCTTATTTTTTAAAATTATTGATTTGGTAGCCATCTCACAAAAAATCCGTAATAATAGGACAATTACACCCCTGACAAAAGATATAAAATGATCTCCTCCTCTCCTCTCAGCTACTTTATAAAAAAACTAGAACTTGTCTAGATTCATCTTCAGAATCACACTTGCATGAAGTTGTTTCACCTTGAAGCTAAAACTTCATGCTAATGTAGCATGAAGTTGTTTCATGTTGAAGCTAAAACTTCATGCTAATGCATGCTGAAGTTATTTATCCTGCAGTCTACAGTTTTATCATGAATTTTATCCGAAACTTCAGTCTAAACATGCTGAAGTTATTTAGTTCATTTGCTAAAACTTCAGTCTAAACATGCTGAAGTTATTTAGTTCATTTGCTAAAACTTCAGACTAAACATGTTAAGTTATTTAGTTTATTTGCTAAAATTTCAGTCTAAACATACTTAAGTTATTTAGTTCATTTGCTAAAACTTCAGACTAAACATGCTTAAGTTTTTGTCTTGTAGTATGTAATTTTCTAATGAGATTTTGCTAATGCATGCTGAAGTTATTTAGTTCATTTGCTAAAATTTCAGATAAAACATGCTGAAGTTATTTAGTTCATTTGTTAAAACTTCAGATTAAACATGCTGAAGTTTTTTAGTTCATTTGTTAAAATTTCAGATTAAACATGCTTAAGTTTTTGTCTTGCAGTATGTAATTTTTTAAATAGTTTTTGCTAATGCATGCTGAAGTTATTTAGTTCATATGCTAAAACTTCATACCAAAATATGCAAAAGTTTTGTAACGCAGTCTACAGTTTTGTTCTAAGTTTTATCCGAAATTTCAGTCTAAACAAGCTAAATGTTTTTAGTTTATTTGCTAAAATATCAGCCTAAACATGCTTAATTTTTTTTCTGCAGTTTGTCAATAGTCTTTTATTAAAGAAGGGCAAAATCATCTTTTTAAAATACTTTCAACAATAAAATGGGTACGGATGCAAACGGAAAAATAAAACGGGTATAAGTTAAAAAGGGGCGACCAAATAGAGCGTCCCATGCAATTTTTACCAAGAAACATGACCTACTCAACCCATCCATTTATTAACTCGGGCCGTTATCTAAAATTTGGGTTTACATGTTAGCTCAAATTGACCCATGAGAAACCTTTCAAAAAAAAAATAATTTTTTTTTTGTTTTATATGTTATAAATAGCTATAATAAAGAAATTAAAACTTGATAAGAGTTGGAGGGGTTGAACTATAACCCATTATTTAGGGTATTTTTCTTATATATATATATATACTATAATAGAAACTTATTTACCTATTTTCTTTAGGTTTTGTAGTTTTCAGTAAGTATCTAAATTTTTGTTACAAATTGGATATATTCCCCCTTAAAAGGCTCTCACCCCATTATTAGTGCCTTCAATTAAATCATTTCCTTTTTCTCCTCTCCTCTCTCCTTTTTTTTTTCCTTTTCCTAATTTCTTCAGTTTGTTTATCTAACACATTCACCCCATAAATTGGTCCATTCAAAGACCATACATACATACATACACACACACATACATACACATATATACATACATACATACATACATACATACATACAAATTCGAGTTTTAAGATTTTGTGATTTGTGTGGATTGGATGTTCTTGCAAGTGATTGATAATATCCTTTGTAGTTTATATCTCAATTTTGAGGGAGATTGGTCAAGTATATAGTTAGTTTTAGGTGAAAATTCAGATTGAAACTCGAAGAAGAAGAAGAAAAAGAAGATGTTTCAGGAATTGTATGATAATTGTATAATAATTATATCATAATTGTATCTGCTTCTGATACATACCTAAAACATAATTGTATCATAAATTTATCATACTTGTATCACAATTGTATCTAGTATTTGATACATTAATACCTAAAACAATACATGATACAATACTAACACAATTCTCATACATTTGTGATACAAATTGCGATACATTTTCTGAAAAATTGTGATACAATTGTGATCTTTATCTTCTTCAGGTTTCAATCACAACTCTAAACTTAAAATTTGATATAATATTGTATTATAATTGTATTAATATTGTATCAGATATTATTTTAGGTATTAATGAGTAACATACAATTTTAATACAATTGTGACATAACTCTAAAATAATTGTGATATATTTATCATACAATTCCTGCAACTTCGTTTTCTTCGATTTTTCATCTGAAATTTTATGTAAAACCAACTCTAAGCTTAACCAATTTTTCTCAAAATTGAGATATAAACTACAAAGTATATTCTCCATCATTTTCAAGAACACCAAATCCAAACAAATCACAAATTCGTAAATTTCGAATATTGAATTCAAAGTTTCGAAACTTTTTAATGGATGTCGATGGAGAACCCTTTGCTGCTACAATTTTAGAGATAAAATTTTTGCCATTTTCATTAACATTGTGAGAGAAGTACCGATTTTGGATGATACGTATGATGGATAGAGAATGTGATGTGAAATCTTTTGAAAATAGATGAAATTAGAATTTTTAGGAGGGGTTTGGTGAAGGAGAGAGAATAAGATGCTAAATTTAAGAATTTTTTGTTTTTTTCTTTTGTATATTTTTGTACATAAATGGTAAATATAGATATAAAATATAATTAAAGTACGAACTTAGATAAAAGTGGTAGATAAGTTTCTATTATAGTATAACTAGGTAAATTTTCCCATTATTTAACCCATCTTGATCCAATTAATTTCAGCACAAAAGTAATCTTTGGACGGGAATTGATCTCACTTTCTTTGGGTAAATAACTTAATATACAACCAAGTGCATCATTCAACTTTTTTAGAAGGTGAGGGCCAGCAAATAATATTAGATTATTTCTAAGAAATACGGAATATATACATAAAATACCTAGTTTGAAGAAAAGACCGTATTTTCACGTGCACCATAATTTGAGCCTAAATTCGCCCCTGCTTTAGTGCTGCTTCAGATCGGCTTACCTGGAGAAAACACAAAGCATATGTGGATGAGGTATCGATTTTAGTCAAAGTTGTAAATTTCAAGTAAACAAAAAGGCATATCTTTCAAGAGGGACTACTACTATTTCTATTATTGGTGTAGGTGAACTAATAAGCTCTATCATCCCTCATCCAAAGAGGCAATAGATGAAAACGCCAGGATCCAGAATAGTAGTAGTACACTACTAGTAGATAATATCAAATTTCAAGAAAGTAGATCCACTACGGCGTCCTTTACTCCTTGTATTTTGTGTTCTATGCACATTTTATGGAGTGGGTATTATGTGCTCCACTGGGTATTTCTGGCTTTCCATTAAGTTAAACTGTAATGCACTTAGGATATACTATCAGATCACTTAAGTTAATTTAGATAAATAGCATTAAGTATGAGCGGTAACATTAGACTCATCTAACCAAGTATTCATTTGGGGGAGTGGCTGTACAGTGTAAAGATCCATTATAAGTTCAGACAAATATATTGCTTACTGATTTTCTTTCATAGACTCATCGAAGGTTCTTATATGGGCTTAGCCGGTGGGCATATTAAAGTAAAAATAGCACGGGCTAGCTATTTTTCAAACTGATAATCGAAAAACAACCAGCGTTTACGAAGTTATTGAAAAATAGTCACTGTTTTGTTGAAACACAGAAAGTACCAGCATAATATGCGGGATTATGGAGCTCCTGCGTATGAACTTCCAGCATATTATGTTGGAACTCCAGCACACGGAAAGTTCCAGCATAATACGCAGGATTATGGAGCTCCTGCTGATAAACTTCCAGCATATTATGATGGAACTCCAACACATTATAAAATTTTAGCATATTATGCTGGAAGCTCATATGTAAAAA
>AWOL01S0012564.1:2609-45051 GCA_000715115.1 Nicotiana otophora
TCGAGATTAGGCTTGATACTTACTGGGTACACGTTATTTACGTACTCATACTACACTTGCTGCACTTTTTGTGCAGGATCTGAGACAGGTACTAGTGGAGGACCTATCATCACATACCCACGTCATCCCGAGGCATAGTGGTGAGCTGCCTTTCTGAGCCGTTCTGCAGCTACCAGTGTCTCTTCTTATATTTACATTCTGTCTATTTCATTTCAGACAGTATTTGGAGTTTTGTATAATCTACTAGATGCTCATGCACTTGTGACATCAGGTCTTGGCACACACGCATTGGTAGAGTTTGGGTTTATATTTTCTTGGTTTTAAATTTTATTAATGTATGCTTAGTTTATTAGTTGGCTTGCCTAGCTATAGTGTTGGGTGTCATCACGACCTCATACGGAAGGAATTTGGGATCGTGACACAGAGAGATTAGAAAAGTAGCTAAATCAATTCAGATACAAGCTTTCGAATGGAACATTGTTCGATGCCAGCTGAAAATAAGGAAATAATATGTTGTTTCTTTGATTTCAGCAAATAATATATAGTAATTTATAAGTAACACAAAATAACTAGAAATTGATTCTATAAAGACTGGCCTAGAAGCCTAGTCATACTCACAAAATGAGTTAGTAAAAACATTTAATGTATTCATTCCTTTCTAATTTATTGGAAATTTGGAAGTAGCATAAAGTTTAAATAAGAAAAAAAGATTTTCAAAATTTTGTGATTTTGATATGTCATAACATTCGTACATATATCAGGTTCTCGAAACTTATGGATATAGCATTTGTATGATTATAAACTGTTTTTATTAAAGGTAAAATGAAAAGTTTATGGTTAGATTACAACAACAACAACAACCCAGTATAATCCCACTAGTGGGGTCTGGGGAGGGTAATGTGTACGCAGACCTTACCCCTACCCTGGGGTAGAGAGGCTGTTTCCAAATGACCCTCAGCATCCTTCCCTCCAAGAACTCCCCACCTTGCTCTTGGGGTGACTCGAACTCACAACCTCTTGGTTGGAAGTGGAGGGTGCTTACCATCAGAGCAACCCACCTTATCTTTTATGGTTAGATTGTTTTTAAATATAAAAATATATCTTTTTTAATAAATAGATTAATAAGTAATTAATGTCACATAACGGAGAGAGTACTTCTCAAGATTTCCTTGGATTTGGTTTATCTGATAAATTAACTTGTTTTCTTTCAAGCAGTTGGGTATATTTCTCAATGAAAAAATATATAAATATCTCAAATCTTATAAAGTTATATTTGTTTCGATGAACATGTAATCATTGTTGTCAACCTTTCATAGTTTAACTAAATCCTTCGTAAGCTTATGTAACACAAACTATCTAATATCTCATATCATCTGCAAAACTCGCATTCACCCTTGTAACAGTCAAGCCAACTCTCATAAGCGATCCAAACCCAAATTGCAACACATATAATTCACTGATAAAAGAGAACTCGCTACAAAATAACATAGGGATCACACAAATCTCAGGACATCCCGCGGAATATAACCCACTCGCTTTGCCTTAAACTGACATCTCTCTATTTCCTTCCACAGTCATAACTATTATGCAATCACTTAATCTTCCTGAGTCTGAACTCATATCACGAAATTAAAAACTTACTTCACTCTGCAACCAAACAACATGAAAGATCCTTCAACACGCCCATAACTCGAGACTATACGTCGAATAAAGACAGAAATCAGGCACCCGATAGCCCCTTCTACACCTCAAGCAAACCCTTCTCGTCACGTTCAAATCATATGAACACATCTCGCAGTCACATCATACTCATCACGTATCCATCCAGCCACAAACTCCACTAATAGGGACACTACCGGGCATATAAATCCAAAAGCACGTGCTCACACAATCAACACCTCTGTGCTCAAGCAAAGTCGAAAGTCAAAATAATCAACAGATCACTCCCATGCCCAATCCTATTTTACTAAGTATTACTTTAAGCAGAAACAAATCTAGAAAATAATATTTCAAGGTAAAACTTTTACCATAGCTAACAATATATATATATATATATATATACACACACACACTATATTAAAAGCACGAAGGCCCTTAACAAAATATCGTTCGTCTTTTTTACCCTTTAAAAATAAATTTACGCCAGAAAAAATAATCATTTAATTATTTTCCTAATATTTATTAGATGTAAATCAACTTGCATTTTATTTCCTTAATATATAGGAGTTCCAAATCAACTGCAATATTGCATATTAAATATTCCTTGTTTGAACTTCTGTGATGATGCCTAACGTGTGAAATAAGCAAGAAAAACTTAACAAAATTTTTCCTTTTTTGAGAAAAGGAAAACTTAAGGCTTATAATTGGTAAAAAAAACAAAAGCCCAAACGATTAATATTCTTTAATTACAATTAGTGTAAAAAATTGTTAAGTAAAATTGTAATTATAAATAATATTTTATAACAATATATTTATGTATGTTTTATTAGAATACTAAGCATGAAAACCTAACCAAAGCTAACGATATAACACTAGAGAAGTAAGTGAATTTGAGTGGACTTCATTTTCTAATTTCTCATATTATTCAATGAGAATACAACCTACTTTTCAAATTCTAATTACAATTAAGTTCTAGCTTTCTAAATATTATTTTTTGTATAATATTTGAAAAGTTCTGACCAATAATAAGACAAATTACTAAAAAGATATTTACGAATTATAAAAGGCAAAGAGAGAGAGAAAATGGTGGATAGTTCTATCAAAACAAAAATTCAAAAGTGAAATATTGGATTAGTTTTTGACTTCAACAATGCAAAATTTTTATTGGATAAAACTATAATTACAATTAAATATTTAAACTATGAATGACCTAATATATTGAAGAATTTGAATGAATAAAGAACAAACTATTTTTTAATGCTAAGAATAATAATTAAATATTTGAATTACTAATTAGCAAAAGAATTCAATTTAATTATTTTTTAATTTCATCATATAAGTAAATTAGTTTTCAGGTTAACAAAAAACTTAGTATATATAAATTATCTCCATAGAAAGAGCATTGGTGATGAAAAAATGAACAAAATTAGTTGAAATTAGTATTAAGAATCAAATTAGTAAAAATACAAATTTAAAATAACGAGGATGAAATAATGGAAGATAAAATATATTATAAATAAATTGTCACGAATTATTATTATTATTATTATTTATTCCAAAAAGGCAACTCCTATAGTTTTTATATATTAAGTTAATAGTTGTAAAATAATAACTCAACATCAGTTATTTTTAGACTTCACATTGCACTTATTAGTTTTTTCTATGAGCTATAAAACAGACCTCATCATTCCTAAAGACCAAAAGATTCAAATTTTAAATTATTTGATTTATCTTTATTAATAAAAGTATTTTATGTTATTTGTTTGTTTTCTGTATTAGGCTATAGAAATAACAACAATTTTCATAAGATATTTCTATAGAATTCCTCAGAAATCACAATAAGGTATATGAGGACTTGTATTGGCAAAATTTCTTCCTTATTAAGCTAATAAAATAGGATCATCCGTTATCATTTTCAAGAACTTGAATTTTTTATTTAATTTTAATTTTATAAGTCAAATATTATTTAATAATATTTATATTAATTTTTAAAATTATGTATTAAACGATCTGGGTACACGCGCAAAGCGCGTACCCTAAAATTAGTTATATTAAAAATACGAAGGTTCTTAACAAAATATTGTTTGCCTTTTTTACCATTTAAAAGCAGTTTTATATTTGATAAAATTATCACTTAAAGTAAATTCCTAATATTTAGGAAGTTATCAATTAATTTTTTATATAAACTCTTTTCCTACTCAATTAACATTTATTTATCAGTAAAATCAAAATTTTAATCACTCATTATTCTCTTGGATTAATTTTTAACATTTCAAAAAAGAAGAAGAGGACATTTACCTTCTAAAGAACTAGATTGCTTGTGCAATGTTTTAATGCAACGACACTTCTTTTTCAAAGGAACTAGAATTCTTACCTTTTTGGTTGAAAAGGTAAATTTTATGAAAGTCAAAGTGGAAAATAACAGACTTTAAAATCTTAAAAATGTTCACTTCATCTAGAGTTTAATATGCTAATATGATTGTAATTTTATTTAAACGGATTATAGACAAATATAATTTATCCAACACATAATTATCTTTTGAAGAAAAAATTAGCTATTGAAGGTTAAATATAATTAAGATTTGCCACGAATTGATAATTAATAAAAAGGGAATAACAAGAGAAAAAACATGAGAAAATATGCTAATTCTTAATAAGAGAAACAAAAACATTGTTAAAAATTGTAATGTGCAAATGTAACTGCTTAAATTTTTTGTAATTTGAGTTTTAATCTAATGGTTATTAGTTTACCTATTTCACCATTTACGAGCCAATTTTTGAACCAACAAAAACTACATTAGTTAATCTCATTATTGTTAAGAACTGAGAGCACAATAGAACAATATACTATTGGAGACAAAATATATACGAGGGAGAATGATCTTAGTGTGTTATTCATATGGTCAAAAGTTCTCTATTTATAAAGGTACAAATACATTCAAAAGTTATAAGTTAATGTACTTCTTAATTGAGTACATGAATACAAAGTACGTTAAATGGACAGACAAATGCATTCCTCTCGCTCACATGCATTCAGCTCATTTATAACACTCCCCCTTGGATGTCCATTTAAAAGATAATGTTCCTCGTTAAAACCTTACTAGGAAAACCCAGTAGGAAAAAGCCTAGTAAAGGAAAAAGAGTACACATATCTTGTAATATGCATTGACTGCTGCCTCATTAAAAACCTTACCAGGAAAACCCAATTGGGACAAAACCTTGGTTAAGGGAAAAAGAGTACATCGCGTATTATACTCCCCCTGATGAAAGCTTTATTTGATATCTCGGAGACGACGTATTCCAATCTTATGTCTCAGCTTCACAAATGTTGCTGTTGGCAATGCCTTAGTGAATAAATCTGTTAGATTGTCACTTAAACGGATTTGTTGAACATCTATCTCACCATTTTGCTGAAGATCGTATGTGAAAAAGAACTTTGGTGAAATGTGCTTTGTTCTGTCTCCTTTGATATATCCTTCTTTAAGTTGAGCTATGCAAGCGACATTGTTTTTATACAATATCGTTGGAATCTTTGTTTTTAAAGAAAGACCACACAATTGTTGAATATGTTGAGTCACTGATCTCAACCATATATATTCTCGACTAGCTTCATGAATAGCTATTATCTCGGCATGATTGAAAGATGTAGCAGCTAAAGTTTATTTTGTTGAACGCCATAAAATAGATGTACCCCCACAAGTAAATAGATAGCCTGTTTGAGATCGGGCTTTATGTGAGTCAGACAAATAACCTGCATCTGCATAACCAATCAACTGTGAATCGGATTCATAAGAATAAAATAATCCCATATCAATAGTCCCTCGGAGGTATCTAAAAATATGTTTAACACAATTTCAGTGTCTTGTTGTTGGAAAGGAACTAAATCTTACTAATAAACTTACTTCAAAAGTTATATCTGGTCGAGTATTATTTGCAAGATATATTAGTGCCTCAATTGCACTAAGATATGGAGTTTCATTACCAAGAAGTTCTCCATCATTTTCATGAGGTCGAAATGGATCTTTATTTATATCAAGTGATCTCACAACCATCGGGGTACTCAATAGATGTGCTTTATCCATATAAAAATGCTTTAGGATCTTTTCGGTATAAGTTGATTGATGGACAAAAATTTCATCTTTCATATGCTCAATTTGTAGACCAAGACAAAATTTTGTCTTTTCAAGATCTTTCATTTCAAACTCTTTCTTCAAACAGTCTACTGCTTTTGGAAGTTCCCTAGGAGTTCCAATGATATTTAGATCATCAACATATACAACGATTATAAAAAATTCAGATCCCGACCTTCTTATAAATACACAAGGACAAATTGGATCATTCTTATATCATTCTTTCAGCAAATACTCACTCAGGCGATTATACCACATTTGTCCTGATTGTTTCAATCCATATAAGGATTTTTGAAGCTTTATTGAACAAGTTTCCCAAAAACTTTTATTAGTTCCAGGAACTTTGAGCCCTTCAGGGATTTTCATATAAATTTCGTTGTCAAATGTGCCATACAAATAGGCTGTGACAACATCCATTAGACTCATATCAAGTTTTTCATGGACTGTCAAATTTATAAGATACCTGAAAGCGATTGCATCTACCACAGGAGAATATCTCTCCATATAATCAATGCCAGGTCTTTGCGAAAATCCTTGTGCCACGAGTTGTGCTTTATATCTAACGACTTTATTTTTATCATTTCGTTTTTACACAAAAACCAATTTGTATCCTACTAGCTTTATTCCTTCAGGTGTTCGGACTATACGTTCGAATACTTCACGTTTTTCAAGTGATGCTAATTCTGCCTGGATAACATCTTTTCATTTTTGCCAATCATTTTTCTGTCTACATTTATCGATAGATCTTGGGTCAAGATCCTCATCTTGTTGCATTATTTCAACAGCAACATTCTAAGCAAAAGTGTTGTCAACAATAATATTATTTCGGTTCCACCTTTTTACCGTAGAGACATAACTTATTGAGATCTCTTCATTCTTATTATTTTCATGTACCTGGACCTCTTCCGAGGTCTTATCATTTGTTGTGTCACATAGCTCTTTTTGAGCAATTACCTCCATATTATGATCTCCTAGATCATTTGCTCTTTTCGCTTTCGAGGGTTTTTATCTTTGGAACCAATTGGTCTACCACGTTTCAAGCGTGGCTTAGACTCATTTGCATTTATAGATTGTCCAACAGGGACATCAGTTCGAATAGGGAATATGTGACTTAGTCACCCTTGGTAGGTTAGTGAATGCATCAGGTAGTTGATTTGTAATATTTTACAAATAAATTATCTTTTGAACCTCATGTTCACATTGATTTGTTCGAGGATCTAAATGAGATAGTGATATTGCATTCGAATCTATCTCCTTTTGTAGCTGCTTATTTTCTCCCCCTAATATTGGGTATACTGATTCATCAAAATGACAATCAGCAAATCTTGCCATAAATAAATCTCCAGTTACAGGTTCCAAATATTTTATAATAGAAGAAGATTCATACCCAATATATATCCCCAATATTCTTTGGGATCCCATCTTTGTGCGTTGTGGTGGAGCAATTGGAACATATACTGCACATCCAAATATTCTAAGATGGAAAATATTTGGCTCCTGACCAAAAGCCAATTATATTGGGGAGACTTTATGATAACTTGTGGGTCTGATCCGCACAAGAGCTGCTGCATGCAAAATAGCATGGCCCCATGCCGAAATAGGAAGTTTTGTTCTCATAAGCATTGGTCTAGCAATTAATTGAAGGCATTTGATCAATGATTCCGCTAGACCATTTTGAGTATGAACATGAGCAACCGGATGCTCAATTATTATCCTAGTTGATATGCAATAATCATTAAAGGTCTGGGATGTAAATTCACCAGCATTATCAAGACGAAGTGTCTTAATTGCATAATCTGGAAACTGTGCTCTTAAGCTTATTAATTGAGCTAGTAACCTTGCAAAGGCCAAATTGCGGGTTGATAACAAGCACACATGTTACCAT
The DNA here is from genome assembly GCA_000715115.1 of Nicotiana otophora. Lineage (NCBI taxonomy): Eukaryota > Viridiplantae > Streptophyta > Magnoliopsida > Solanales > Solanaceae > Nicotiana > Nicotiana otophora. The sequence continues at coordinate 10,284 of AWOL01S0012564.1, forward strand.
CTTGTAGATGCATCTATCAAAATCATATAATATTTGAATGGTCCACATGTAGGGTGTATGAGCCCACATATATCACCCTGTATACGTTTCAAAAATGCAGGAGATTCAACTCCAACTTTAATTACTAATGGTCTAATAATCAGTTTTCCTTGAGAACATGCAGCATAAGAGAATTCTTTAGTTTGAAGAATCTTCTGGTTCTTCAATGAATGACCATGTGAATTTTCAATTATTTTGCGCATCATATTATAACCGGGATGGCCCAACCGGTCATGCCAAATAATAAAATCATTAGTAAATTCCTTGTTTACTATGGCATGTGATTCAACTACACTAATATTAGTGTAGTATAATCCGGAGAAAAATACGGGAAGCTTTTCAAGCACATACTTCTTTTTCACTTTTATTGTAGTAATATAAAGGTATTCAACCTTTCCTTCATTGGTGGTCTCAATACGATAGCTATTTTTGGCGAATATCTTTGAAACTCAACAAGTTTCTTTGAGGCCTACTACAATATAATGCATCATTAACAGCCAATATAGTTCCTCTCGGTAGTAATACAGTCGCTCTTTCAGAGCACTCAATTAATTTTGTACTACCAAATATTGTTATGATAATGGCTTCTTTCATAATTAAATAAGAGAAATATCTCTTATCTTTTAATATGGTATGCGTCGTAGCACTATCCAGAAGACATATTTCTTCTTTATTATTCATACGGACAACTGAAGACTGGGAAGTTTTCATATTTTTCAAGGAAAAAAAAATACATCATAAGTAATATTGAAAAATTTAAGAACAAAAGAAACTACATTTATGAAATTAAATACTAACAACATAAAAAGTTTTATTCAAAATATGAACTTCATAAAAATAAATACATTTATTCTTATAATTTTTCCCAATAATAAGTCTTCAGTTATGATGCTCAAAGAAGTCTCCAGCTTCTAAATGAGTAATATCTGCAAGGCCTTCAAAAATATCATCTTTATAAGCAAGGTTTGCTTTAACTTTATCATGATTATTCATAGGGCCTGCCTCATCATCATTTTGAAAAGTTAAGTGAGTCTAAACTTTATTTTATTTTCCTTTTATAGATGCTTGATAAAGTTTGACAAAATATTCAGGTGTACGACAAATTCGTACCCAATGATTTTTCATACCACGTCGATGGCAAGGATTATTCTGAGAAGCCTTATTGTTCTCTTGTTTATAACGACCACCACCATGGCGATTATTATTTCGCCCCTTGCCACGCCTACATATATTTATACGGCCACGATAATTATTTTATCTTTTTTCAGACTTTGGATCTATCGTTCCCAGATTCGCTTCTAGAAATAGAGCTGATCCAGTGGGGCGGGCTTCATGATTTTTCATTAAAAAGCCATTATGTTGTTCAGCCACCAAAAGACATGAAATTAACTCAGAATATTTCTTAAAGCCCTTTTCACGGTATTGTTGTTGTAACACCATATTTGAGGCATGGAAAGTGGAAAGAGTCTTTTCTAGCATGTCCTCATCATTCATAGGTTCCCCACATAATTTTAGTTGGGAAATTATTCTATATACAACAAAATTATATTCATTTATGGTCCTATAATCTTGTAATCGTAAGTGCATCCACTCACGACGAGCTCTTGGCAATACCGTGGCCTTTAGGTGGTCATATCGTTCCTTCAAACTAGTCCATAATTGAAATGGATTTTTCAAGGTTAAATATTCACTTTTTAACCCTTCATCAAGATGATGGCGAAGGAAACTCATGGCTTTCGCCTTATCCTGACTTGATGCTTCATTTCCTTCTTTAATAGTGTCACCAAGACCTTTAGCGTCAAGGTGAATTTCAGCATCAAGTACCCATGACAAATAGTTATTCTCAGAGATGTCAAGTGCCATAAATTCAAGTTTTGACAAATTCGACATAGTGAAAACTATCATAGAAATAAGTGAATTAGAATGACAAGAGTTATTATCAATTCAGTACAATACGTGTATTAATATTCTATATGTAAAATTATCAAACAAACAATTATGTGCAGTACGATGATAAATTAGTGTTTAATACTACCCACAAAAACTTTAGACATGAACGTATATTTCCATAGAATAAATGAGTTGAATTAATATGTACTAGTATAATTTTGTTCTACTTAGAATACGTTTCAATAAGCTAAGTATGCATAAAACTAGATGATATCAATTCTGACAAGTTTCAACATTCAATACAATTCATCTAATAGTTCAATCATTAATTTTAAAGTCATTAATTAGTTTGTATACTTAGGTGATAAATTTATTGAAGACACATTAAAACCTTTTGAAAATTTTGCAAGAATTCCTTCTAAATGCATATTCTATTAGTAGAATATTTGGATGTGGGCTTAATTAGTCTAATTATTGTAATTCAATTTTAATACTTATTTATTTATGCGTAGGATTAAACTTCTTCGCAGTTTATATAATGAAATAATAATTTAACCGAAACTTATTGTTTTCATACCAATGCAATTATTATAATCATATTCAAAATAAGTTATGCACATGGTAATTAAATTGCAGGTTAAAGAAGATCCTAATAGAAACGTTATAAACATAGGAATGTATATCTGAATCGGAAAAGAAACTGACTAACTCTTTTATGAAGAAGGTAAAATTCGGATGAAGCAGATAACCTCAGTTGGTTAGAACCTCGTGCTGATAACGTGTTAAGAAATGAGAGCACAATAGAACAATATACTAATGGAGATAAAATATATATGAGGGAGAATGATCTTGGTGTGTTATTCATAGGGTCAAAAGTTCCATATTTATAAAGGTACAAATACATTCAAAGGTTATAAGTTAATATACTTCTTAATTGAGTACATGAATATAAAGTACGTTAAATGGACAGACAAATGCATTCCTCTCACTCACATGCATTCATCTCATTTATAACAATTATATATATGAACTATAATTAACTTTGTGTTACAATTGAACTCCTTTTCAACTCAATTAAAATTTTATTATTGACCTTTTCTATTATATTTGAAAATCACACTCATTAGAACAAAAAACTATAAAAAAAAAAAAGTAGAGAGAGAGAGAGATTGGTAGTTAATAAAAGTCAATCCTGAATCAACAGACATTAGCGGCATCTTTGACGAAGCAGTGCAGATTAGGGCTTTTTCTCCGGAAGCTGCTAATCGACGAACTGAGCTAAAAATCACGTCTATAGCTGCTAATTCGCCTGCAGAGAAGATGAAATTTGTCATGCATACTCATGTAAGCATAGGTGCACTGGAAAGGTACATATGTAAGCAATGAAACTGTAATGCTAAACCGAAGATCTATTTACACAATGATGGATGTTTTGTTGTGAAGTTCATTGGTAATGGTTTTAGTCCATTGCTGATCCAGGATACATCAAAAATCTCAAGTCAATGCAGAGAAAGATGAGGGGCAAGGTGGAAAGATGATGAATAAGGGGGTACCACAAGTCATTCACTATTTATATGAAACTTGTCACTTGAAAGTTGAAACGTGAGAGGGTTGAATAAGTTGTATAAACAGAAGGAACTTAAGTCTTTTATTATTGAAAATAAAATTAGTATACTTGCTCTTTTGGAAAATAGGGTGAAGGAGCAGAAGGCTAGAAGTATTATTGAGAAAATTGCTAAAGGATGGGCATGACACGCTAATTATCATTATAGTAATAGAGACAAGATATGGATAATATGGGATATGAATAAGCTAAATTTTCAATGGATATCTATGACAGATCAACTTATACATGGCTATGTAAAATGCTTAACTATGACGAATGAGTTCTATTTTACTACAGTGTATGAGTTGCATACAGTGGAAGATAGAAGAGGTTTATGGCTGCAGTTGAGTGACTTGGCAAATGGAATTCAAAATCATTGGCTTATCATGGGAGATTTCAACACAATTTTGAGACCGGAGGATAGAATCAATGAAAATGCAGCAATGGAGGTTGAAATCAGGGACTTTAAGATTTTAATATAGATACTGGGATGTGTCTGAGAACCTTTAGTAGGGAGTTCACTTGGACTAATAGTCACATCTTTAGCAGAATTAATTGGGCACCGGAAAATACGGAATGGATGACCCATCTTTCTCAAGTAGATGTGGAGATACTAGATCCCAGCTTCTCTGTTCATTCTCCTTTATGTGTCAGTTTTGTTGAAACAGTTAATAATAGACCAAGGCCTTTTAAATTTTTGAATCATTTGGCAGACCATCCTGAGTTCTTGATAAACGTTGCAGCAGGTTGGGCAAAGTTGTTATGGAAAATTCTATGAAAAGAGTATGGCTGAAATTGAAGAATGTTAATAAAGAAATGAAGTCATTAAACAACAAAGAATTCTCAAATGTGAAAAACAAGATAAAGGACATTCGAAGGGCTCTGGCAGTTTTGCAGGAACAAATGAGAGACTACAGACATGATGTAACTTTGTCTGAAAATGAAAGAACTTTGAAGAAGGAACTGGAGAAGTGGTTATTGGTAGAAGAAAGTATATATAAACAGAAGTCAAGACCACTATTGGTTGCAATTGGGTGACTTAAATACAACTTACTTTTTTGCGAATGTTAAAAATAGAGTTGCACATAATTAGACTAAGAAACTGATGAACTCTTCTAGTCATTGGATTCAGACTGAAGCTGAAATTAAATAGGAGATCATAGGATTCTACAAAAGATTACTTGGGACAGCCACATCACAACCTACTTGCTATTAACCCAGAGATATGTAGAAAAGGACAAATATTATCTAGAAGCCAACAACTATCCTTGATTGAACCAGTGACACAGAAATTTACCAAGCTATACATGATATAGAAGATTTGAAAGCGGCAAGAGGGATGGCTTCAATGCCCTATTCTTCAAGAAAGCTTGGTTAATGATAAGTGAAAATAGTACTATTGCCGTATTGCACTTTTTTGAGACCTCTGCCTTATATAAGCCAGTTACTTATACTTTAGTGACCTTAATTTCTGAAGTGAAGAATCCTTCTTCAGTGAAGGAATTTAGGCCTATCTCTTGCTGCTCGGAGCTATATAAAATAATTTCTAAGATATTAACTATCAAATTGAAGAGGATGATGGATGATCTCATTGATAATAGTCAATCGGCATTTGTTGCTGGAAGAGTGATAAGTGACAATATAATTCTAAGCCATAAACTGGTTTAAGGATATGGAAAGAAAGGGATATCCCCAAGATGTATGATGAAAGTGGATTTGCAAAAAGCATATGATTCATTAGAGTGGGCTTTTGTTGAACAGGTGTTAATACATATGAATTTCCTTAACAAGTTCATACAATGGGTTATGGAATGCTTGCACTCAGTGTCTTATTAACTGGCATCAATGGTTGGCCTACTGAACCCTTTGCAGCAAGAAGAGCATTGAAGCAGGGGGGATCTTATGTCCCCCATTCCTATTTGTGCTGGCTATGGATTACTTCTCCAGGATGCTTAAAAGATTAGATGAGCAACCTGACTTCAACTACCACCCACAATGCACAAAATTAATGATGATTCAGCTAGGTTTTGCAGATGATCTACTACTCTTTTGTAGGGGTGACTTAATTTCTGTGCAGATACTTTACAATTGTTTTCAAGAATTCTCTCAGGTTTCAGGTCTGGCAGCAAACAAGGAGAAGAGTTTTATCTATTTTGGTGGGGTGAGAGAAGTAGTACAGAGGAATATGCTGGAGATACTTGGTTTTACTAAAGGCGGAATATCATTCAAATACTTGGGAGTGCCACTTAGTACAAAAAGACTTTCAATAAGCCAATGTCAACCATTAATTGAAAGAATACTGGGAAGAATTACAAGCTGGACAACAAAGTTTCTCTCTTATGCAGGCAGAGTTCAATTGATCAAAAATATACTTTTCTCAATCCAAATCTACTGGTCACAAATATTTGTCTTGCCTACGAAGGTGATAAAGCTTATTGAAGCAGCATGCATGAGATTTTTATGGACATGAGGTGTGGAGATGATAAAGAAAGCATTGCTTGCCTAGGAAAAAGTTTCTTATACTACTAGTGCTGGTGGTCTCAATATTCTTGATATATCTATATGGAACAAGGCAACTATCAGTAAATTATGATGGAACCTTTGTTGCAAAAAAGATAAACTTTGGGTTAAACGGATTCACAATTATTACATCAAGGGATGCCAGATTTGGGAAGCTGCACCTAAGCAAGCCTCTTGGATAGTGCAGAAAATTTTGAAGATGCAGAGTCACCTTCAGCAAGCTGGGATTATGGAAGAAGATTTGAAATGTATGACAACATTTTCCACAATGAAGATATAAAGTGCAATGGAGGAAAATGGTTAGCAACAACTTTGGATCTCAAAAATGGGTATTCATCTTAATACTAGCAGCTCTTGAAAGATTGCATACCAAGGATAGATTGATGCACTGGGAGTAGTTGATAATCAAATATATGCGCTTCTCAAGTTGATAGTATATCTCACATCTTTTTTCAGTGTGATGTATCTGCACAGGTGTGGGACAAGCTCTTGTAGTGGCAAAGGATTGCTAGAACATCTATGACTTGGGCAGATGAATTGAGATGGGCTGAAGTTAACGCAAAGGGAAGAAGTTCAAGTGCGGAGCTCTATAGGATGACCTTGGCAGCATGTGTTTATCACCTCTGAATTGAGAGAAATCAGAGGATTTTCCAGGCTAAACAAGCTGATCTCAAACAGCATTGTCAGAAGAATCATACAGGAAGTATTGTGCAGAGGATCCAGAGGAGCAGACTTACTAAGAAGCTTGAGAAGCTGAGTTATTATCCAGTTTAGTATAGTCTGTATTGTTTCATAGGGCGGAAGAGTGGATGTTAGTTGTGCTAGTTGTGTGCTATAGTTGCTCATCTGCAAGGTTTTGTCTTTTGACTGTACACAATGCTTTTGGTAATAAAATATTTTATTTACCAACAAAAAAAAAGTCAATAACACTATCGATATTGCAAACACAAAAAATTCAAAAATAAAATATTTATTTTTTACCATTAAAAATAGAATATAATTGGATAAAATAGTAAGTTAAAATTTAGTATGAGCTAGCATTAACAATTCGAATCAACAAGAAAATAAAGTATTTTTTTATGTGAGAAAAAATAATTGAGAATTAACTAATTAGCAAAATAATCCAATTCAATTTTTTTACGATTTATTATACAAATAAAATTATTTTTTTGAATTAACATAATAGAGTACATAAATTGTGCTCTTAAGAAGAGAATCATCAGCAAAAGAAATTAAGAAAAAGAAGAGGAATATCATTTTTAATATAATATCAAGAATCAAATTGATAAGTTGCTATTCATTTAACTTGAATTAACATTCTTCACTTAGCTGACATTTTTTCTTAGCTTTTATAACTTAAATATGGAGTATAATTTTTTAATATAATATTTATATAATATTAAAAAAGTTTATATTAATTGAGTTGGGTACGCGTGCGTATTTATCGACATAGTTAAATAATAAAAATATACATAAAAGACTCACATTATGTAATTAATTAGTTTAATGTAAACAATGCTGAGTAAGCTTTTCATTCTTGACTTGCAGACCTAGTTGCTATAGTTAGAAAAATACACGAAAAAATATTTTCTGGGAAAAAGAAGTGGTTCACAAACAAAATATACAATTTTATTTCCACAAAAAAGTTTCAAAATGGGACTAGCAGGGGTTTAGCACTGCCTTTTCTGAGTTGCCTCCTTTTCCCTATATCGATTTTTCCTTTGTAGCTGGTAAGCTCAATCACTCAATTCATTCTCTTCTCTATCAGCTGAAGTTTGAATATTCGTTGGAGCTGATTAATGTGTAATTAATTCGTTTTGCTTTGTGCTGAATCTGGAGCATGGCTTTGTCCATTGCAAGGAGGCTTTTGCGTTCTGTTGCTTCTCTAAATTCATTTGGTCGCTTGGGTTCTCCACTTTCTGCTTCTAATGGTATTCCTTTTTTCACTTCTTCACAAACCCTACTGTTTTTTTTTTATCAAGATTCTATTGAAAAATCAAATCCTTATTGTAAAATCTAGCTTCAGGTGGATCCAAGATTTAAAGTTAGTGGGTATAGAGTAATACACACGCACATACATCACCCACTATATTTTTGTTATAATGGGTGCAGGATTAATATAAAGATTGTATCTTTTCATTTTTTTTTTGTTTGTAATTATTAGTATGTATAGTTAGTTCAGAAGGCAGTGGTGTGCCTATATCTGCTGGCTTACTGTTGGATCTGCCTATGTCTTTTTAGTAAGGGGATTCAAATATATCCAAACTTGTGACCTAAAATAATTTTTCAACTACCTTTGCCACTACAAGGGGATGAAAAAGTTAATACGTACACAAAAAAAAAATTGTTTTTCTCCCTATTTGTGCAGTACAATTTTCATTGCTTCTATGGATGCTAAGAATCCTAAGATACATATTATGTTTCTTTTTATAATTTTGTGAAACAGGGAAGTGTCATATTCTTGGGATTGATATGCCTTGTGTGGAATCTTCTGTCTCCAGAAAGGTAATGCTTGTCATTGTGAGTTCTTTTTCTTCCCTCATTTATTGCACTATTTCACGTGAGATGTTATTCATATTCTTTAGAGTAGTCTCTTTGTATGTGTACTGCCCGCTGTTGTTTGAGGTTCTCTTAGCTTAGAGGTGATACTTAAGCTTACCAGGCTTGGAAAAAGATGACTTCGATATGAGTAAAGATGAACCAAATAGTGAAAACCTCGTAGTGTCAACGAGAGACCTGTTTAATATGTATGATAAACCTATTTCTAATTTCTCGATGCAGGACGAATCATTCTTCCTCTCTTGTCGAAGATATTCAACTACCATCCTGACACCTGATTCCAGTGACGGCTCATTTCCTTCAGATCTATTAACTAAGAAACGTGTCTCAACTCCAGAGCGTGAGATAGGTATGAGGATTTTGATATTTTCATTAATTGCCTAGTGGTCTGTCACTTCTGCTAGAAATTTTATTATTCATTGTTGTATATGCTGACCGTTAATAGTTTAAACCTGCTTGCCGAATGCTTTATTTGGAAATGTTGGCTGTGTTTGAATGCATAGAACATGAACAACAACAACAACTACTATTACTGCTACTATGTCTCCATAACAAGCATGGAACAGGATTGGATTGGAAAGCAAAAATGTATTCTTTCTTTTTGATAAGTAAAAGAGTTGTATTACAATAGGGGAAAACCATGTACGGTAAAAGGAAACATATCTAAAGTAAATTTAGTTTCACAAAAGCCGTCCAATCATTCATTCATGTTTGGTATTGTGAGTTCAACATTAGCATACAAAAAGTTACAGAAATCAGCTTCATTTGCAGAAGGATCTTTCCTTCCATTCGAAAGTTTTTCAGTTTCGTTCCCTCCATGTGGTCAACATAACTCCCTGGGGAGTCCCTTTCCATGCTGTTCCCCTTCTTTGCTTCCGACACCCAAGCAATGCCTTAAACAGAACTTGGAATTCCCAGCAGACACTGAAAAGATTTAGCAGCAAGTTCCATAACATTGTCAAATACTACGCAATGAATGAGAAAATGGTCATTTCCGCCACTACCTCTTTGCACATTGTAGCGAATCCCACAGTGGATTCGCCATTGAAAACTTGAACGAGAAATTCAAAGAAAGAGAAGAAATTAAAAGATAAAAATTCTGATTTTCATTCAACATATGTTCTACAATGAGTCTAACAGAGTATAAAAGCGTGAACTACCTAGTGGGGTAACTAATGAAAATAACAAAAAAAGTAGAACTAGACTATAAATGCTGAAACTTCATCCTGACTTGGCACTTCTTTAATACTTTGACATCAATATACTACTTTGGGAGCTCAAGGTACCACCATTTCGTTACATTCCATCCCCCTTATAGCAACCTTGTCCTCAAGGTTGGAATTTGGTAATAGTGTGAAACCTCATCTTCAACCAATGTAAAATCGTCATCTGCTTCAAACTTTTTGTCAATTATCAAAAGCTAGAAACACCAGTAGAAAGCCTTGGCCTAGCATCCTCATTTCCCTGTTACTATACATGCAACATATGGCCAAACAAACTTTTCTCAGCAACTTATTATTCTTATCACTAAGGACCTTCTCATGGATATTTTTACCCAAATGATCATAAAAATCTATCAACCTTTGAACCTGACTTATAGCTAATACTCTAATAATGAACTCTACAGGAATCATCACTGCCTTCACTTCCTTAACCACTGCACCGGTCAAATGTTGAAGTATGAACAACAGTATAAATCTTCTAACAACATTCACTGCTCCAGTAATTGTGCTACCAAAAGGATCAAACCCCAATGTAGTTTCATTTCTCCTCTCAACAAGACCATAAGTAGAGGAGGTAGCCACACCCGTGTCATTATTTGCCACGGAGATCTTCTCTGATGCCTTCCACATTCCATTAACTGATACCAAAAGAAACCAAAGAACCACAATCAAAATAAACAACCAACCCACTCTGTGTCTGTCATAGTGCAGTAAACTTAAGACCCCAACTAACTGCATGACAAACACAACCATTACTATTTCATTGCTCCTATTTGGATGACCCACAATATTTATTATATAGTAGTTCCTTGGCACTGATAACATAGTATCTGGATTGCACCACCATGTCTCGGGTTTGTACCATAACCTTGAATAAAGTGATTCCCTTGACAGTAATGGAAACATCATCTCGCTCCATTCAATTTCAATGGACAACAACTCCATAACAGTAAATGAATTAGGAACATGGAAAAGTTCACCCACCAACTTCTTACACCATTGCTCAACCATGGAACTTCCTACTTCCTCCACTGATAATAAAGTCTCATATATCAAATAGCTCAACAGTGATATGGATAATGCATTCCCAATGCCCTTAATCCAATCAGACATTTGTGAGATGGACCACAATAAAGAGACACACAAGAACATATCTGTAGCTCCTATTACATCACAATGAGGGACTTGCCAGAAGAAGCTAAGAGCATTTGAGCCTTCAAATTGTTTGAACATAAAAACAAGTTCCAACTCCCATGTTTCTACAGATACTCTACTTGGTTGAGTACCTGTTACTCCACTATCATCAGTGATAAGCATCAATATCCTATACTTCAGAAGAGGATAAAAAGTTAGTGCGCAAAAGACCAATGAACAAACATCATAGATTTCCTCATTTATCGGCCAATATTCCCTTCTTCCGTAATATTTCTCCAAGACTTTAAATAAGTACTGATCCTTTTCTATCCACCTTTTCTTACTGCAATCCATAAGGGCTCTAACAAATGCAATCTTATTAGCCAACACCTTTGCCTGAGCGATTGTAGTTTCTGAACTATTTTCAGATCCCATTAATACAGTGTTAATGATATGTTTATCAAATTCTTTGCTAACTGTTTGAAACTGACCGTCAGTGTAATGGCCAATTAGAAAGGCATCAGTTGTTACCTGCTCATTGCCCTTTGCAATTTCTTTTATAACAAGCTGGCACATTGAACCAACTATAGCAGTAGTGGAGGAACTATCAGCACCTCCAGAAAGCAGAAGGAGGAAACCATATGCACCACTGCTTAGATAATCCCATAACCAACAAGCAAGTCTCAACATCCTAGGAGCTATTACACCAGCTCCTGAATCTCCCAAAGCAGGAAAACCAACATCAGGAAGTTCGCACTTGATATCACCATTGAGAGCCATGAAACATTTTAATAGAAAACTTCTCTTGAAATGACTTGCAAGAAAATTTGGTTGGCGTTCAGTGCATAGGGAATCAACAGATGATGTTCCACCACCTCCTATCCAACCACAAATATCCACAAAACTTTCTGACCAGAAACAAAGTAAGCCACTGAAGAAAAGAAACACGGGATTGCTCGAAGTACCATAAAATAGTGATTCTCGATACTGTTGAGTGCAAATATTTTAATAGAAAACTTCCCTTGAAATGACTTGCAAGAAAATTTGGCTGGCCTTCGGTGCATAGGGAATCAACAGATGATGTTCCACCACCTCCTATCCAACCACAAATATCCACAAAACTTTCGGACCAGAAACAAAGTAAGCCACTGAAGAAAAGAAACACGGGATTGCTCGAAGTACCGTAAAATAGTGATTCTCGATACTGTTGAGTGCAAACAATCAATCGTGTATTCCACATTCCCAGATTTCTAGAAAGACGATAAAATTCAACCATACCGAAATTGGAATGCAAAGCAAAGAAGGAATATTCCACAATTTTGGATGAATCATGACTGGTGTTCACACACAAAACATGCAGCAACTGACCTAACTCAAGTAAAGTAAAATTCCCATCATTGCTCACATCAAAATTCTTTAAGGCATCTCCCATGGATGATCTTACAACTTCAAGTACCCCGTTTCCGGTATTTCTAACTTCCTTCTTCCTTCTAGTTGACCAAAACTCAGCTTGTAGTTCAGTTTCATCCCTTTGAGGACATTCATCAAACACCTTGCATACCTTGTTTTTAGAAACTTCAGCACCTTCATTTTCTATCGCTGATGGCTTTTCCTCACCTTCCTTATCTAGTTTCAAAGAATTTTGGTCTTCAATGGTAAAGACAAGCACGTAGTTGGTGGAGAATGGAATCACATGACTTACATCGCAAGTTTTGATCTCATAAGGGCTAATTTCCAGAGTTTCATTTGGGTGAGAACTTTCATCAAACTTCTGGTCTTCCTCTGTTTTTTTCTCCTCCACATCTTCATCCTTAACTTTCAGGAAACCAGTGGTGGCGTTCGACAATGCCAACAGCTGTTGCAATTTGTCGAACACCCGATCTTTGTTGTTTTCTATATGTTCCATTACTGAATCTCCATCTTCCATTGGAGGGTGATCAGTCTCCAAATAATCATAACCTATTTCGATTCCACCCATTGAGTCTAGAGGTGCTTTAAGTGGTTGAAAATCCGTCTGTGAGCAATTAGTCTCCATATACTTAGCACCTGAGTTCAGTAAGCTATCTAACCCAGCAACAGTCATCGACACCACCGAACCATAATAGAATTGAACAAAATAGAAACCCAGATTGTTATTGTCAATCTGATAAGCACATGAAACCTGGTAAGAGTAAGCACTTGTGGGTGAATAGAGATAATTCCATCCTCTACCAGTTGGGTTAGTGAATCCACTGGTCAAATTACCATAGGAATCTCGATAGAAACTTGGATTACTACCAGGATACTAATGATATGCATACGGGTTGCCTGAATCCCACTGCTCAATCTCCGACCTTTGAAAGTTATACTGATTTTGTGAACTATGGAAGGTCCGGAAACGACTTTGATACCATTCAATATCTTGCAACCTTTTGTTCGATCTGTCCATAAAAGCTTGAATCTGTTGCTCCAACTGATTCGAACCTCCACTAGACTCTGTTATTAACACCGATGAATAGCCGAGAATCGTTGGCTCTGATACCAATTGTAGCGAATCCCAAAGTGGATTCGCCATTGAAAATTTGAACGAGAAATTCAAAGAAAGAAAAAAGAAATTAAAAGATAAAAATTCTGATTTTCATTCAACATATGTTCTACAATGAGTCTAACAGAGTATAAAAGTGTGAACTAACTAGTGAGGTAACTAATGAAAATAACAAAAAAAGTAGAACTAAACTATAAATGCTGAGACTTCATCGTGACTTGGCACTTCTTTAATACTTTGACATCAATGAACTACTTTGGGAGCTTAAGGTACCACCATTTCGTTACACACATAAAGTACTGCCACATGATTCTCTTTCTTTCTTTAAGTTCACAGCTGTTAAATTGTCACTCCTGTAGGAGCACACACTTGTCTTTCATTGGTTGTGTAAGGGTTTATAATGTCGTGGACAACTCAACCCATTGCATCACAGTTTTGGGGTTGGATATTCAGATTCTTTGACATGGTATAAGATTCAGATTTTAGTAAGCTCATTTTCTCAACCTTTTCCTATACTATTCTATCGACTGTGGCTGGCTATGGGCATCTCTCTATCTCTCTTTCTCAGTTCAGCCCATTAAGCCTTAACTTTGCTCCAAGCTCATCTTTTAACCTGTTGAACCTACTCACTCTTTTTGCTCTAAGCCTACTCTTCAGCCTGATGAACTTACCGTCTCTTCCTCAGGTTATGCCTACTCGTCAGTTGCTCCCTCTCTACCTTAGGTCCATCCTTCCGTCTTCTTAAAAAAAGGATGAAAACAAGTCTTCAAAAATCCACTTGTAAACCCTAAAACAAGGTTACATATGCGGGAGGATATTATGTTAGAGCATACACTTGGCCCTCAATATTGGTCGTTTAAGGGTTAATCTTGAGCCACTCTATCCATTGAATTAAGGTTTTGGTGTCACGACCTGAAATCCATAAAGGTCATGATGGTGCCGGACACCACTATCGGGCAAGCCAACAATGAATACTTAAATGGGTTCTCATTTTTTCGTTACTTTTGAAATCATATTTTTCCTTCAATTTAAATAGCAAAAGATGGAGTTTACAAAGTAAATAATAATATTTTCAACAATTTCAATACAAGACAACCCATAATCATCCCAAAACCCGGTGTCACAAGTGCATGAACATTAACTAGGAATGTAAAATAAAATACAACAACTGTCCGGAATACAAATTGGACAGGAAAGAAAATACAATACTCTGAGGGAGACTTCGTTGGCTTCGAATCGTCATAAAGAATGCAACTCACCTAAGTCCCTGCCATAATCGCGCCTGTACACCCGCAAGGCTGCTAAACATATGTGTACCTGCACAAAAATGTGCAGCAAGTGTAGCATGAGTACGTAAATCAACGGCACCCAATAAATATCCCACCTAACCCCGAAGAAGTAGTGACGAGGGGTCGACTTCGACACTTATTATGGGCTATAAATGGGATATCAATGATATAATAAATTATGAATGTTTATGAGGCAACGGTAAACACAATAACATGAGACAGGTAAATAATTCTCTTGTTAATAGGGGATTTCCAAATTTATCTTCACCTTTTAACAATTTATATCTCCGGCCGATGAGGCCATATCAATTATTAATAATTCCAAACAATCAATTAAGTCATGCGCAAATCATGCCAAGGTCGTACGACCCGATCCAACCAATATTTAAACTATGCACTGCCAGAGGGTCGAATGGCGCGACCATAGATGCATCTATAAATTTCCCCGCTCGCGAATCATACATGTGACGCGGTCCCCGCTCGCGAATCATACATGCGACGCGGTCAAATATAAATTTAAGGAAATACCCCGCTCACGAATCATACCTGCGACGCGGCCAAATATAAGTTTAACATTTAAAATCATATCTCTTTCTTGATTCTTTTCAAAATAATGAAAATTCAGCTTGTAGCTTTTTAAGAAAATTACCCCGCTCGTGAATCATACCTGCGATGCGGTTACACATATATTCTTCAGCTATTATATTATTCCTCAATTCTTTTCGAAATTACGAAGTTCAAATGAAACCTTTTAAATCTTAAGTTCTTCAATTTCAACTCCTTTCAAAACATTTAATAAGCAGACTCAATCTCGCTCTCTCTCAAGGAAAACAATAACCATAAATCAATAAAAATATCAAGAAGGCATGATGTGAGCCTAAAACTACCCGGACGTAGGCATAGCTAGTAGCTACGTACGGACTCCCGTCACCTCGTGCGTACGTAACCCCCACAAATAGAAGCACACAATAATTTAGTTCACCTATGGGGTTAATTCCCTCTTACAAGGTTAGAAAGGAAACTTACCTCGCTCTGAAGTTCCATAACCAGCTTCCGAGCCCTTCAAACAACTCGAATCGATGCCCAACGCCACAAAACTAGCCAATAATTATGCAAACCCATTAATATACACTCAAATTCTCAATATAATCCAATTTGTAATAATTTGTAACCCCCATCAAAAAGTCGATAAAAATCACCCTCGGGCCCGCGTGCCCGGATTCTGAAATTTTTCGAAGATAAAGTTTACCTATAGCCTCACGAACTCATATATATAATTTCCATCCAATTCCATAACCATTTTCGTGGTTAAAATCTCATTTTTATAAAAATCTAGGTTTTTCATCTAAACCTTTGATTTTCAAGATTTATAAGTTATAATCCACCCAAAATTTATGTATTTAACTCAAAGTGTGTAGAATTAACTTACCTTCAAGTTGCTAGTTGAAATCCCCTCTCAAAATGTTACACAATCGCCCAAAACATGAAGAAAATGGGCTAAACATACGCAACTCCGGACTTAAATGAAGGTTTTGCCTTCTGTGATTTTCGCACCTGCGGAGTTACACTCGCACCTGCGGTTCCGTTGCGGACAAATTCCTCGCAAGTGCGCATTTCTCCCTTTTGGCCTGGCACCACACCTGCGGACAATGGCTCGCTTCTGTGCAACCGCAGGTGTGCCTGCCCCTTCGCTCCTGCGCATCCATCCGCTTCTGCGCCCAATCCTTCGCACCTACGCGTTCGTAGGTGCGCCAAAATACCTCGCATCTGCGGTTGCTGGCCAGCTCCTCACCTTCGCACCTGCGACTGGTGGCTCGCACCTGCGGCTGCCCATGCACACGTGCGGTCATACCAGAAGCTGGAAGCTTCAGCTCTCCTCCAAAACCCAAAATTGGTCAGAGCCTCGTCCGGTTAACACTCGGGGACCCTGGGGCCCTGGCCGAATATACCCACAAGTTTGAAATCATCAAACGGACTCGCTCGAACTCTCGAAACGTGTAAAACAACATCAAAACTAAAAATCATACCCCTAACCAAATTGATTCAACTTAAAAATTTCAAATTCTTCAAACTTACTCCGAACGTGCCGAAATATACTTAAACTACTCGGAATGACACCAAATTTTGCGTGCAATTCTTAAATCACCATACGGACTTACTCCAACTTCCGGAATCGGATTCCAATCCCGATATCAAAAAGTCCACTTTCGGTCAAATTTCTCAAAACCTTCAAATTTCTAGCTTTAGCCAAATGACTCCAAAATGACCTACGGACCTCCGAATCCACTTCCGGACGCGCTCTCAATACCAGAATCACCATACGGAGCTATTCCCAGACTCGGAATCCCAAACGGACATTGATAACATTGAAATGCACCCAAATTATGAAATTTTTCCAAAATGCTAACTTCCACAATAGGTGCCGAAACGCTCTCGGGGCATCCAAAACCCGATCCGAACATATGCCCAAGTCCGAAATCATCATACGAACCTGCTGGAACCTTCAAATCCCGATTCCGAGGCCGTTCACTCAAAAATCCAATCTTAGTCAATTTTTTCAACTTAAGGCTTTCGAAATGAGAATTTTCTTTCCAATTCAACTCCGAACTTCACAAAATTCAATTCCGACCACACGCACAAGTCATAATACTTGAAGTGAAGCTGCTCATGGTCTCAAACTGCCCAACGACGCGCTAGAGCTCAAAACGACCGGTCGGGTCGTTACATTTGGGTTCAATGCTCATATTCTTCCACAACTCCAAACAACTATCAACACGAAAAGTTAAATCTTGTTGTGGCCCTAGTACAGTAAAAAATCTGTGCTTCCCATCCTTAACAAACTAGAAAGAAAAAATAATTGAGAAGCTTTCTCCCAACTATGGCGTCCACCTCCAGCAGTCTAATCCCGCCTTCGCAATAATTAAGGAGTATAGTAGAGTCAAGGATTCTTTCAGCTCCTCCATCTCCTCATACTGGCCATAAATGCAATATTTATGGAGTAATGTAAAGTTACATGCTCTTAAGCCTCATCTCCTGATCTTGTACAATCTTTTAAACTTTATATCCTGTCCTCCCTTGCTCACTCTTAGTAATGTCCCCAACCTTTGCACCCTGGCATTGGAATATAAAAAGACTGTTGAAATTTTCTGAACAAGGGATACTAACCATACCACCAGTCTCCCTGGAAACTAACTCGGGTCCCTGCCCTTACTTTTAAACTAAACATTTTGTGGAATTCTTTCCAGCCTTTCATGTTATCTCACCACATGGCAGTTCTATACTAGTTTATCCGATGAACTACTTTTGAAATTTCTCAATTTTACCACCTCCTTCATGTTGGAGAAAATATCACGTGACCAACTCATAGTTTTGGATAAGATTTTATTTGTATTTTAAGCTGTAGTTTTAAGTTTATCTACATCTGTATATTTTGAATACCCTCATCCAAACACTTCACCGCGTACCTCTTCATCCATTGACCCAACAAACGCTTGCTGAATATCCTCTTGTCTCTCACCTCCATCCTCCTAGTTTTACTGGTGAATGGTCTTGGCTCTTGAGTGCCCATGTTATACTTTTTAATTCTCCTCTTTCCACAAAAGACCTAATCCTATTCTAAAAAGTATTCCCCAAATGTAGTAGAAAGTAAACTCCATTTCAACAAAAGCAACCTCAAATTAATAAAACTCTTTCTATACTACTACTACAACAACAACGACATGCCCAGTATTATCCCACACCGTGGGGTCTGGGGAGGGTAATGTGTACGCATAACCTTATCCCTACCTTGTGAGGATAGAAAGACTGTTTCCAATATACTAATAAACACACAAAATCTGTTTCTTGCAGAACTGCAAGAATTCTGAAATTATCGGGAAAATGCTTGCAAATATGAAATTTTTAAAGAAGGCTGTAAAATGTGGGTATTGGAAACTAAAATTGACACTTATAAAAGATATAAAGCCTTAAATTGGCGACAAAACATAAAAATAAACTAGCATAAAAAATCACACAATCTTTAAACTTGATTTTCCGTGACACTATATTATGGTCTACATCTGGAACATAATATGTTGGCAAGCTTGAGAGCGTGCTACTAATCAATGCCAATCTGTTTCCCTTATTGAGAAAACGTTTCTACCAACATTCTAGCTTCTTCTCAAATCTCTGAAGTACTGACTTCTAAACTCTAAGTATGGGAAGCAAAAACATGTTTTATCTAGTTACTTGGTCTATGTACTCGAGAGCTTTAGGATAGGATAATAATATCTATTCCTTTGTATATTTTGCTCACTGGGATTAAAATGCTCCACCTAATCTAAAGGAGTGGCAAGCATTTAACGGCATGGTAATAGCATTATATTTGATCAATCATCCTGTAATTGTAAATAGTGTTTAATCATCTTGAGTGAATAATCCTATTCCGACCATTTTGTGTAGGACCTACCAATATTATTTTCTTGAGCCCCCTTAGTTTATAAAGAATAGCGTAAAGTAGGACGTTATTGGATACCACATTTGGCAAAACATGTATTTTTGGCTTCAATCGTGTTTATGTTTTTGGGGAAGTTCCAGTTTTCCTCGTCAACTTTCTAGAGAATGAGTGTGTATTTTTAAGTATTTGGCACTAGTACAACACTGCTACACCGCAATCCCAAGCATGTTAGGGTTAGCTATTTGGCAGAAAAAATTATAAAATATTGTTTAGTGGAATTATAGTTCCTCGTATTCTCATGACTGACTTAGAAGCTGAAGGAATTTAATGAAAACAAAGTTAGCTATCATGCTTCATGGAACTGTTTTTTCATTGATCGCCACATTGTTGGTTTAAGTAAAATATGCTATTTTATTCCTCTTTAGATTTAGAAGTAACGAAGAAGTTGTTAGATAGTTATGTAAATATTTATAATTAGTCCTAGTCACATATGTAATAAGAGTAGGTTATGTATTGTGTATACTTATAAATATAGCTCGTTGTAACATAGTTAAGAATATCAATAATATATTTTTCTCCCGTACTTTCTCACATTGTATCAGAGCAACCGTGAGAAATTTATCGCTGTGCATCAATTCCAGCGACTTCGGGAAGAAAAATCAGTCAATTGGAAGCCTTTTTTCCGACCAAAACAGGCCTGTCTGCAAAACAATATTATCCATCAGTGTTGTGCAAAAACCAACACCACTACGAAGTAGATCAGCCTCCGGCAACCAACCCTTAAAAAAATCTCCAGTGGAAAATCACCCACGCGCCCTCACGCGCCGCCTGGAGATTTTTTCCGGTGAAGTTCCGACGTCCACACGCCGGCGCGTGAGGCTATTTTCGGCCAATTGTTTGCAAAACTTCTTTTGGACAGTGAGTGTGTTGCTCGTGCAATTCCGAGCCTACACATATAAATTACATCAAATTCTGACAACTTTTATCTTTTTCGACGTGAACAATGCACTTTTTCTGGCGTGAACGGTGATTCCGGCGTGAACAGTGCTTTCCCTGTTGTGTCTTCATGATGACCTTGAGGATGAAGTTTATATGGAGCAACCACCCCCTTTTGTTGCTTCGGGGGAGTCTAGTGGCCTTGTATGTCGCTTGCGCCGGTCACTTTATGGTCTAAAGCAGTCTCCTCGAGCTCATTTGATAAGTTCAACACAGTTATCCAAGAGTTTGACATGGCTCGTAGTGAAGCTGATCACTCTGTATTTTATTGGCATTCTGCTTCAAACCTCTGTATTTATCTGGTCGTTTATGTTGACGATATTGTTATTACCGGCAATGATCAGGATGGTATTACTAAGTTGAAGCAACATCTCTTTCAGTATTTTCAGACTAAGAATCTTGGCAGATTAAAGTATTTTTTGGGTATTGAAGTTGCTCAGTCTAGCCTCAGGTATTGAAAGTATGCCTTAGGCATTCTTGAGGAGACAGGAATGACATGTTGTAGACCTATTGACACTCCGATGATCCGAATTCTAAACTTTTGTCAGGACAGGGGGAGCCGTTCAGCCGCAAGATATTAGCGGCTGGTTGGTAAATTAAATTACCTCACAGTGACTAGACCTGACATTTCCTTTCCTGTGAGTGTTGTGAGTCAGTTTATGAATTCTCCCTGTTATAGTCATTGGGATGCAGTTATCCGCATTCTTCGGTATATAAAATCAGCTCCAAGCAAATGATTATTGTATGTAATAAGAGTAGGATATGTATTGTGTATACTTATAAATAGGGCTCGTTGTAACATAGTTAAGAATATCAACAATATATTTTTCTCCCGTGCTTTCTCACACACCTAGACCCTACGGTGTGGGATATTACTGGGTATGTTGTGCTTTCTCACACAAGTAATAGTTGAAACTGTTTGTTGCTTGCTTTACATTTTGCCTACTATGTGGGAACACTTTCTAGATCATCATATGTTGCCCTTTGTAAGGATGACTGCCACATATTGATTGTACAAAATGGAGTTGGTATTATGTCTCTCTCCTTATAATATACTGAAAACTTACTCTCAGTGGATGAATCTATATCATCTGACTTTGTGTTACTATTTTTTTGATTACTGTATGTGGCAGGGCTCCATCAGGACTTGGTCATTCCAGTAACGAACTTTCATAATGAAGACAAAGGTTTTATGTGTTTGGCTGGGGATGTTTTTGATGTGCCAATTAGGAAAGATATTATTCATCGTGTTGTGAGATGGCAGCTAGCAAAACGACAGCAGGTATGTGCACATTTTTTCCTGAATCCCAAATTTTGAATTATAGATAGCATAGATATTGGCAAGCTACTCCTTTTTTACTCTGTTTCCCATGCTTAAGAGCATTTTCCATTTTTCATCTTTTCTGTCAATTGCTTCTGTGGGAAACAAAGAGATTTTGAGGCATATGAAGACCACAGAAACTTTGCTAAAGAAAAATGTTGCAGACAAAAAGTGATCTACTGTGGATCATTTAAATCATCAGGGCCTCCTATTTTTTGAGAATGATAACAATTTTCATATAACAGGGCACTAAAGCTGTGCCAAAGCCATATTTACAGGAGAGAAAATGGAAAGAAAGGAGGAAAAGAAAAACATATATCCTATACAACTTACAAGGATTCTGAAATCTCTAGGATAGATTCAGTATTGACTGAAAATTCCTCTTTGCACCAAAAATAAAATAAACAAGGGCATTCATCTTGATCTTCTGAATTGGGCTGCCTGTAACCCTCAAAACATCTTTAGATTTCTTTCTGTCCAGATAGTCCACCAAATGCATGGTGGTATCATCTTCCATCTGCTTTTCTGTCTGGGAAAACCGCCTCCCCTGTTCCAGCATTTAAGCAATTCCAAGGAGCTTTTTGGCATTTCCCAAGAGAGACTCCTCATACACAAAAAATATTCCAGATTTGTGAGGTTACCTCACAATGCAAAAATAGATGGCAGTTGGTCTCAGCCTTCCTGCCACATAGATGGCATCTAGAACACAAAGGAAAGCCTCTCTTCATCAGATTTTCTTCTGTTAAACAAGCCTCTTTTATCACTAACCATGTGAAACATGCCACTTTGTATGGGATTTTGACTTTCCATATATGTTTCCATGGCCACAGTTCTAGCTGAATGGGAGCTTTGTTGAGAGTCCCATCGGTAGCTTTGACTGTGAAGATTCCCTGACTGTTGCCCTGCCTCCATAATCTGTCTTCCCTTTGTTCTGTGCCATTGAACTGTCCAAGCACCTCATAGAAATTAATTATTCTCATAATTTCCCAGTCATTAAAAAATCTTCTAAAAGTTAGGTTCCATCCTTAGATGAGACCAAGCTTCTTCAATTTTACATCCATGTTGTTGACTTAGGATATAAATATCTGGAAAAAGAATCTTTAAAGCTCCTTGTCCCAACCAATTATCCTCCCAAACATCAGGGCCTCCTATTCTCCTACCTGCTTTTTATCTTTATGCTTGTTCCCCTGATTCTACAAGCTTTGTAAATTATAGTTACTTGCCAAGGCAGTAGAGGATTCAAATAGCGTTGTAGACCTTCTCTTGGTGAATGTTGCAGGGAACCCATTCAACTAAAACTATTAGTGAAGTTAGTGGGACTGGTAGAAAACCGTGGAGGCAGAAGGGCACAGGACGAGCTAGGCATGGAACACTGCGTGGTGCTCAGGTAACATTATCTTGCCTTTTTTCTTGTTCAGATTTTCTTGAGTTCATAACAATTTACGATGACTTGATATATCGCTTCAGAAAAATTATGATGGGTTTTCATGATCACTGCAGTTTCGAGGTGGTGCAACTATGCACGGTCCAAAGCCACGAAGTCACGCAATCAAACTGAATAAGAAGGTTCGGCGGCTAGGATTGAAGATTGCACTATCAGCTCGTGCAGCTGAAGGGAAGGCAAGCCACATCCCCCTTCCATGCACACATTATTTTTTGTTTGGGAACTTTTCCTCAAAAGAACCTTGGAACGAAAAGAAAGCAAAATAAAATAGAAACTGAAAGAGTAAATAAATGATGAGTCGTTGAGATGTTTTTATCATATTTTAAACCAAACAGCAGTGTGAGATCAACTTAACAAAAAAATAAAAATAAATAAAGGCCAAAACTTGCTGTCTCATTCTATGTTGGTCGGACTCTCCGAAATGTCGCCGGGTGCGTTTCAGATCCTCCAAAAGTAGTGCATTTTTGGAGGATCAGACACGGGTGCGGCAGCATTTTGGAGAGTCCGCGCTACATAGGTCTCATTTCCTTCCTCTCTTCGAACTTTTTTCCTTTTGGTTATTCTAGAATGTGTTTAATAGAAAAAAATGTTTACGTGGTTTTAATCTATTAGTAATATTTACCAAAATGAAAGCAACCAAATAATTTAGAAGTGAAAGCTACCCAATAGTTATCAAGGCTTCATTGATATTTTCTTAAATACAATTGTTTTCCAATTCCCAAAATCAAATCTAGAAATACATATTTTTCTGGAAATCAAACTCAAAGTCAAATCTAAGCTAGCTTTTGGACATAGATTTGGTTGAAACTTGAAAAAAGAATTTTTGAATTTGTGTTGAAAAATAATTTTTGAAAGTTGAAGTTGTGTTTGGACGTGCATTTTATTTAAAAAAAAACTTGAAGTTTTTTGAGTGGAGGAAAAAATTTCACCCAAAAACTGCCCTAAACCAACTTGAATTTTTTTTGATTTTTTTTTCAAACAATGATCATGTTCTATAAACAATGTTTTCAAAATTTGTTTTGAACGGGTGCCAAATCTACATCTTTATAAATCAAACCCATTATCTTTTCTACCAAAACCAGATCTATTGCTTTCCAGTCAAATGCCACCTTATGCAGATTGCAAGTTTTGGTTATCATTTCCTGTGATCATATTGGGCACTGAGACGGATACTTGCTTCTTTTGTGTGGCATACTTTGTGCTCTTTGTATTAGAAAGTATTTAGATATGCAAAAGAATTTCGATTTCAACCACAGTTTTTTTTTTTGCATGATTTCAATTTATGATTGTTTTTTTGATGTTGGAGGACGTACTATGTTTGTTCCTTAGAGCAAGTTCTAGCAGGATTTGAGAGAATTGTTTTCCACAGAAGACTGCTTTATTTTATAGTTTCAGTAGTTTAAAGCTCCCTATTTTTGGAACAATGAAATGTAATTTCATGTGAGCTCTTCACGAGTTGAGGAAGAGTTGGTCAAGTTTCGATCAATCTTGATCAGCTTCAAGAATTAACTAGTTTTGGTTTATACTAGGGCATATACTGTGGTTATTGTGTTATTCGTGTTGTGTAACTCCTTTCCTTGACAACACATGATTTAAGCTGTTGTTCTTTTGCATTACTTCATTGATTTTCTATTGCACTGCATGCAGCTTATGGTTTTTGAGGATTTAGAGATTTCTTCGCACAAAACAAAAAACATAGTGAACTATTTCAACCAATTGGAGAATACCAAGAAGCTTCTGCTGGTGGATGGTGGCCCAATCAGTGAAAAGCTAAAGTTGGCTACTCAGAATGTACATTATGTCAACGTTTTGCCTTCAATAGTAAGTTTCCAATTATATTAGCATCAGTGTGCATATAAGCATGTGTTTCCACAATGACCTTTGGGCTTGCACTCATGCGAGTTTGTTAAAATGACTTTGATAACATTCTTGATATTGTTATGCATAATTTGCATTTGCCACAATCCTCCATTATGCAGCCTTTTGTGCCTGCAATACGGTTAGTTAAAATAGGGAAAGCTACACAATTTGTTTGAGTTCATCACTTGAAATGACTGCAAAAAAGCTAATCTCGCCTTCTTTGTTCCTTGGCAGGGTCTAAATGTCTACAGTATTTTGCTACATGACACGTTAGTCATGTCCCGTGATGCAGTGAATAGGATAGTTGAGAGGATGCATACTCCAATCAATCGCTAAGGGAGCATCTGAGGTTGAAAGGGAAAGATCTTTGTAGTTTTCGTCGCAGAAGACAAAGCATAGAAAATATTTGTTCTGCTGTTTTTCTAGTCAATTTAAAAAATTGTAGGTTTAGTATTTCTTATCCTCCACTATTTTCCTTGAAAGTATAATGCACATCTGCATTTCATGCAAGTAATAGAGGTACTACTTGAGATTCTGTTACATGGCATAAATCCTGGTTTAGGATAATGAAACACTCCCTTCTAATGCACTTCTTGATAACTCATGACATAGAATGCTATCTCCTTCCTTTTTTATGAATTAATATATTTTTTTTCTGGAAACATAAGTTGTATATGAGCTAGTCCTAATCCTTGAGCAGGGGCCACTAGATAGAAAGAGAGCAGCAAAGCATTTTTGGGAAGGCATAAGCATTTGCAGGTTGCGTGCTCAAACCATTGAAATATTCCAATTAGTGATTCCTTATTCATTCTTTCTCTTACCATTGGTGGTAAATTGTCATTGATTCTTACGTAGAATTAGGTGTATTGTGCATGTACAAACATATATGATGAATATTATTAGTTTTAGTCTTTGCCTTTGTACCATAAAGGCAAAATGCAATTCGCAATCGACTTTAGCTCCATCCAAGTGTGCCATGTTAAGTAGACCACAAAATTAGTCGAGGCGTACACAAACTGGTCAAGATTGGTTGGTAAGTGGACTATGGAAAGAATATAATGTTGCAATGTAGCCACAAAATCTGCAATCTCGTAGGAAGTAAACACAATATTTGGACCCAAAAACGGAAGAGAGAGAAAATGTAGTAGTAGAAGAATAACATTGACTGCCAGTGTTCAAACTCCTTTACAACATTTGAAATTGCAGGGTTCAACATACTACAAAATATCCTGTTTTCTGGCTGAGAAAAGTAATTATTGTTCAAACTATACAATCGCTAACCTAAAAATTAAATTACTCAATACTAAAAATTCGGGCAAAACCGTCCAAAAAACCGACCAAAGTTGGTCGGTAAAGGCCAATAACCATCCAAAACGCGACCATTTACGTGTGGACGATATTTTGAAGGTCGGAAGGGTATACCGACCAAAGTTGGTCGGAAACTACCGACCAAAATTGGTCGGTATGCTTTAAACGACCATCTGACAATGTAATTGGTTTACCGACCAAAATTGGTCGGAATATTATTTTATTAATTTAATTTTACCGACCAAAGTTGGTCGGTGTATTAAATTTATTAATTTTTTATACCGACAACTTTATCGGTACTGGAAAATATTTTTTTTTATAAATTATTAAAATTTTAAAAAATCGACCAACTTTGGTCGGTAATGTAAAATATATATATTTTAAATAATTAAAATTTAAAAACTCCGACCAACGATGGTCGGTAAACTGAACAGTGCATGCAGAAAAATCGACCAAAGTTGGTCGGTAATATTGAATTCTGGGAATTCATTGTACATTAACCGACCAACATTGGTCGGTAATGTGCAATTTTTTTTTTATTTTTTTATTATTTACCGACCAAAATTGATCGATTTTCTGGGTTTAATTTTGGCATAAAATACCTGTTTTGGTAGCTACGCTACATGCCAAATAAAAATAGCATACCAATACCCCTAATTCACATCTAATAATCACCAATTCACCTCATAAAATACCTAATTCACCACAAATCCAACCAAATATCCAACAACAACAACAACAACAACCAAACATCCAATTAATACTTTAAAACTAACAAATTAAAGTTCAATTGAACATCACAATCCAAAACCAAGCAAAAACTAATTATAACAAGTTAAAAACTGTTCAATCTAATTCAAAACTAGTTATATTAGTCTAGTTCAAATTATATCAAAGTATTGGTCAAGAGGTATTTTCTACATCCTCATCATCACCGTCTGATGAACTTTCATCTATAAGACGGCATAGAGAACGGTCTTGTGGAGGACGGGAAGAACGATCACGGGGAGGACGGGCATGACACAAGGGCACCTAATTACTCCTTCAATTTGGTAAGGTGAAAGTGACATTACATGTCTAATAAAGTCATCAACCCCTTCTACAAAATTCTCCCGCAATCCCCGCCGATTAGGATAATTCCTATTGTACATCCAAGTACGGCGTTTCATCTATACAAATAAAATAAAAATAAATGGAGATATTTTCATAAGTATTAGAACTACTTAATTTATTCTACAATTATAAATTAATTATTTTTTTTAGTTAATTAAGATAATTATTTTTCCTAATTACTCCAAAATTAAATTATAGTAAATATAATTAATTATAATTCATTCAATTTAAACATAAACTAAAAGTTCAATTATATCCTAAAAGTTTAAACATAAACTAAAAGTTCAATTTGTATCCTAAAAGTTTAATTCATATCCTAAAAGTTCAACTCATACCCTAAAAGTTCAATTCACAAGAACAAATCCTAAAAACTCAATTCAATTCTAACTAAATTATTCAAGACAATACAAGCTAAAACATTCAATTTACACCATATATAATCAATTCAATTCAATTAAAACAAGACCTAAACTCTAGATTTCAATAAAATGCAAAGTTAAACAATCAATTTAAACACTAATTAAATAATTCATAACTAATTAATAAAACATTAAATTTATACAAAAAAATATAAGTTGTAATTCAAACCTAGAATTTTTAGGAGGTGGAGAAGGAGCGGTGGTGGCGAGGTAGTAGCAGCGGCAACGACGACGGCTGGGGTGGGGGTGGGAAATAGGATTTGTTTTTAATATTCATCGATGCATCTAAGTAAGTTATAAGTCGATGAATCAATTTACAAATACATATTTGATGATGATCAATTATATATACTAATTAGATTATTGCTTCTTCACAAGTCTATCCCCAAAAGAACCCGACCATGTGGCTCTAGCGCTTTGTATTCTTATATATATGCAGCTATACATACATACATATATATATATATATATATATATATATATATATACACACACACTTCGTTGTACTATTTTAACTATATATAGCTTGTTATAGTATATGTTAGTGTATTCATTATTTTTATTATAAAATAAAGTGTTAACGGATTATATTTATATTATTTAGATAGTAAATATTAATGTGATTCAAAAGTTTGACCATGTTTGACCTAATAACCGACCAACTTTGGTCGGTTATTTTAGAAAATTACATATACCGACCAAAGTTGGTCGGTAATATCTTCCCCTGCAATAACCGACCAACTTTGGTCGGTAAACTTAAATATAAATTCTATAAATTTTATAAAATCTTTTAAATAATAATATAATTATTTAAATTTAAAAATATGGGTCCACATTACCGACCAAAGTTGGTCGGTAATAAAGAAATTATTTTGACTAAGTAGGTGTGACCACAAAAGTCAAAGTTTTGACCAATATACCGACCAACTTTGGTCGGTATGTAATTTAAAAATAATGTAATTTTTTTTTTTTTTTTTTAGTTTCCGTCCGGGTTGTACAGTTTTTTGGTCGCTTATGTTGACCGACTAACGTTGGTCAGTATTGGTTGGTCGGTTTTTATCTGATTTCTAGTAGTAACTCCCATCTAAGCTCATGAACTGCCTATACTAATAATTACATACATTGATGGTGTCCTAATATCAAAAAAGTCTTGGATCAAGTTAAATTAAGTAGAAATATGAATAATTATTATCCTACCTAAACAACGTCGGAGAATTCTATGGTTTCACGTGAATATGTGAGGGTTATATATGAGGGGCTATTTCAAAATTTCAAATCCTTCTCTGTGTAAAAGGGTGGCAACAGTGCAAATGTCTTCTCTTCAATAAAGTCTTGCAAACCCCACAAAACTAAAATCTATCTTTGTCAAAATAAAAGTAGACAATAATCTTTTCTGCCCTGTCCATATGCAAGATTCTGTTTTTTTTTTTTTTTTTTTTTAAACTTCTTTCTTCTGTTTGTTTTCTCTTCCTGGCCTAACAAGAAAGTGAAAGGCTTGAGAAACAAATTATAGTTCTTGTGTTCCTCCTTTACATTAGAGAACTCATTGCTTTAGTAATTGATACCCACACATACAATAGATAATACTATTAAGGATTTTTACATGTCATATCACTTATTTAAGATTATTTATATAAATAGTAGCATTCTTGGTTTATTCCAAATAACAGATTTATTTTCAGTTTTAGCATATTTTAAAGCTTAAACAATTAATGCCAGCAAGTTTTAGAAAAACACCCACATATTTAGGATCAGCTTTAATATTAAAAGAAGTATTTTTACCACTTTCATCAATCTTATAGTACATTTGCAAGGAGGGGGATAAAATATTGAAACTTTAACCTCTTCTCATTCTTGCTAATAGGTGGTCACACATTTAATATGATATCGAAATTGGTTCTTAGATCCAAGTCTAGTGCCACTCATAAACAATAAATATTTTCACTTACATGACCTAAAAATGAGTCCGTACATAATGGGATGTGTATATGGGTGGATTTCAACATAAGAAGGGTTTAGGGACTATAAGTTAAAAGTATCTAGGTCGATTGATTTCAACCAAAAAGCTGAAAAATTCAGTGATAATCTATACTATATTAAAAGTACGAAGATCTTAACGAAATGTTGTTCGTCTTTTTTATCCTTTAAAAATATATTTTACATTGGATAAAATTGTAAATTCAAAAAACTTTCCTACTATTTAGGAGTTCAAAATCAAATAAGTTTTGTCCAAATATAATTTCGTGTTTGATATCTTTTCCTAATAAGAAAAAAAAAATATTAAAACAATAAAAAGAATACAAAAAGTAGGAGAAAAGTTTCTTTTTCCAACAAGGGAAGCCCACGATTTATGTAATTGTTTTTAATTCTTTGTCCTTTAATCATACAAGACCAATTTTACCTTTTTATTTTCCTTTCTTATGAATTATTTGCTGTTTTTAAAATTTAAAGCATACATATTTCTTTAGCAGCTTTGTTGTTGAATCCGTTAGTTTCTATCTTACAATACTATGGCAAGTATTGTTATGAACTATAATCTACCATTAGATTTTGAAATAGTAATTATTGTTGGAAGAGAAAAATATATTTGTAATAAAAATGTAATACCATAATTGAATTTACAACATTCACTGAATTACCGAAATGCATAATCTATACTATATTAAAAGCACAAAGGCCCTTAGCGAAATGTCGTTCGCCTTTTATACCCTCTAAAAATAGATTTCACATTGGATAGAATTATAATTTAAGTTATTTTACTAATATTTAGGATTTTGTAACCAACTAAAATTTGGCTTATTAAATATTTTCCTATTTAAACTATGTATATAATCTGAATATTTAGGATACTAAAATCAATTAAAAGGTTACCTTATATAGATCAAAAAACTACAACCACGATTGTTCACACGATGGTCCATGTTATTATTGGTTTAGCTTTTAATTCTAATTAAATATTTGAAGTTTTACCCAATTTTTCAAAAATATTTTTTAGAGAGTTGAATGAGGTTGAAACCAAATTTAAATGTAGTATGTTCTATACTACGTGCACAAACATTGCTACGAAGCCATTTAATTATGAGCACGCTTATAAACACGACAAAATAAAAAATATTGATTACAAAAAATTAGAAAAATATACAAGAAAATTATTTTCGGTAATAATTTTCTCAAGAAAATATTTTAAAAAATAATTATAATATTCTTTTTGAATTAAATCAGACTAACTTTTAAAACATCCCAATGAAAATATAAAAACTGATTATATAAACACAAGAAAACTAACACACTAAATCTGTGAGATTTGATTGAAAAAATAAACTCTAAATATGATTTTTACATGAATTTCATATTTTTACTCCTTCTAGAATAGTATTAACACCTTATTACGGTTAGATGGCTTCTTGTTTATATCTTTTTAGAATTAACATAAGAATATATAGCTTTTTGAAAATAAAAATATAATAATTTTAAATCTTCAAAGTTATATGATCTTGTTAAAACTAAAAAGATGCATAACTTGTAAAATTAAAGCAATAAAATTATAAATTGTAAATAAATTTTATGTTAAATATATTGATTGAGATGATTGTGAACTCTTGTCGGACAAAAGTTTCTTCTTTTATTGAGTTAGCAAATTAGAATTAAGAATCGTCAATTTAGGAACCTAATTTTTTTCTCTTTAACATATATTTCATAATTCAATCAGAAATTTAATATAATTTTAAAAAAAATTGTATTCATTGAGATAAAAATACATGCGCATCACCCGTATCCTTAGACTAATATTATTTAATGAGTAATGACTTATCTGGAGCTCATGGAATCATCATCTTCTTTGTTAATTACTACTAATAGTATCTTTCGAGCGGCTATTACGCATGCCGCTTTATTTAGACATCAACGCTCTTTTTATACGTACAATAATTTGTTTTCTAAATTTTTTAATTAGCTCAAGATTTTGTATAAGCAGTGTCAGTCTATTATTATTATTTAACTTAAACTAGTATTAGAACCCGGCGATGCGTGAATAATTTGACAGAATATAAATCTTATAAAATTATTATCTAATATATCATATTATTTTAATAAATATTAGTTGTTATTTTATTATTTAATATAGTATACAGAAATATAATAAAACTAGTTATTTTGCCCGCGCTTTGCGCGATTGAAATAACAAAGTGAATTTACGATAAAATCTTATTGTAAATTTAACTGAAATATAACAAATGAAAATTTTCGTATATGCATATAAATACAAAATATTTCTCCAATTAACTCTAAAACTCTCCGTATCATCTATTCCAAAACTAATTTAGTTTAAATCCTAAGAAGAGAATAATTTTTGTCTGATGATTTTGAACTAATTTTTAATAGATAATGTTTCAAAATTAAAACAATCGATAATGTCCATAGACTACAAAGAAAAAAGGAACCAAATCTAACTTTATTAAATTCTTAAAATAGAAAAATAATTATAATCTAATTCATAATTACTTATCAGAAAAGATTCGGCGTCACGAAGCTTAGCCTTAATTTCTTCAGAGTTCTTTGCTCGGAATAATACACTCCTTCCCTAATTGCTTTCAAGATTCACCTGCCTCCCCCTTTTAACTTTTCACAAAAATATTACTGATCTCATATTCCTTTTTAATCGATTGTCACCTTTTATTATGTTTAAACTTTTTGGTGAATAGGAACTATTTAATTCGATTGATAGAAGAAAAATCATGTGACGTTGAATTGGATACGGAGCAAAAATGCATAGTTCTGATCAATGAAACAAATTTCTATATGACTATGAAAAAGGTATAAAATACTTCTTCAGAGTTCAGAGAAAAGATATACAAAAATACAATACTACTACATATCTCAAAGAAACTCAACATCCAAAATGTAAGTTATCATTGTAATTGAAAGAACAATACACCTCATTTTATTAAAACATAGAGTTACTTTTTTTTCCTCACCTGCAAATCACCACCGTAACAGAACTATATGTTAGACTTAGGCCTCATTTGTTTTTTTTAAGATTAAGACGTCTGAATCTGAATACAGATCTGAATATCAAGATGTATATTAAGATTAAGACATCTAAATCTGAATACACATCTGAATATTAAGATGTGTATTAAAATCTGAATACTAAATGATTAAGACTGTTTGATTTTTAATATCTGAATGTATAAATTTTATCTTTATTTGAAAATTAATAAACATAAAATTCAAATGAAATACTAATTAATCTAATATTTTATCAATAAATATATAATTTTTTTAAAAATATAGTAGTTGTTGGTGGTGATGGCTAACAATGGTGCTTGTGAATGCCGACTAGAGGCGGTAATTGGTAGTAGGTTTGGTTGATGGTGGTGGTTCAGGGTAGTAGCTAGTGGCGATTAGTAGTGGTGATAATTATAATTGAGGATGGTGGTGGTGAGTGGTGATAGTTAATAATGGCGGGTGGTGGTGGTAGTGGTGATTGAGGAAGGCGGTGGTGGGTGGTGATAGTTTATAATGATGGGTAGTACCAGTTATGATTGTTGATGATGATGAGGTGATTAGTTGTGGTAGTTGAGGTGGATGAGTGTTTGTGGTTGAGAATGATGGTGGTGGGAGTGGTGTGGATGGCGGTGGTGGTAGTCGATTATGGTGGCGGCTATGATTGCGGATGATGGTGGTTGAGTATGATGGTGGCGGTGGCATGGTGGTAGTTGATAATGGTAGGCGATGGCGACAATTAATAATGAATATGGATGATAGCATCTTAATGAAATTAAGTCTCTGTTATGGATCTTAATTATACAGACTTATTCAGACTCATTAAGTGGTTGTGTAATAAACAAACACACTTAATGATTAAAATCTGAATAATTAAGATTCAAACTTTAAAAAAAATGCACTTAATGTCTAAGATCTGAATGATTAAGATTCAGATCTTCATTAAGTGCAAACAAATATCAATCCAACATCTAAATCCCTAACATCCCTTCACCATTTATACCAAAGGTTTTCATCACATTACTATTTTAAAGAAAATAGATGCATATGAATGATTCTCCCAAAGTCAATTCTTTCTCGTTCCTATAATAGTTAAGCTTGTACATTAAATTGTCGTCGCGTTGAATCACTTGGTATGAGTTATTTTTAAGATTTAAAGAAATTATTTACATTCTGCATAAATAAATATTATTGTGATGCGACAATTTGGATTCCGTCAACTTACTACGTATGAAAGTGCATAATTTTCTGCGAACATGTGCCTACATAAAGAAATCTTCATAGCCTTAGTTGTATTTTATTTATAGAGAGTACTTATATATCACTTACAACCTCAAATTTAAAAGAAATTGGAAGAAGAGGAGTTGTTTCTCCTAATGATTGGTTAATATAAGGAGGAGATCGAAAATCTTATATAATTTGCATATGCTTGTGAATTCGAAAGTTAGTAACTTTTCTTTGGAGAATGGCAAGAATTAATAAGGAAATATACTGACAAAGATTTGTCATATTGGTGGCGGGAAGGCAAGAGGGTGTAAGAAAATCCCTTGATGAAACATGAATTATGGGTTTCGGAAAAAATAAGAATCCATAGAGATATCGCCGTTGTTTGACTGCCATTGTTGTGGTGTATATATCTTCAAATCACTTTCTCCTAAAATATTTAACTCTCATAATGTGCCTTTCGTTATCTGTTACAACTCTTCCTCACCGACACAACCTTTCATTTGCTTCTTTTATTACACCAATAAATAACTGATAGTAAGAAATGACAACTTTTGGACTTTTTCTTAAATAAAGAAAATAGCAAAATATTGTGGAAAAAGATAAAGGCAATTCATTGCCAATAAGACATGCCACGTCACGGGGATAATGCCTATCAATTATATATATACACATCTATACAAAATCAAAGGATACACATTATATAGTAATCAAATAAATTATTTGTTCCTTAATTTTCTTTATTATTATTAAATTAGCAAGTAATTAGTATTATACATTTACTAATATAACTTTTTATTAACTTGTCAATTGGCTTAATATTTTGATACTACTTCTCTTTTGATTATATATATATATAT
>AWOL01S0012564.1:46862-66479 GCA_000715115.1 Nicotiana otophora
TTTGATTATATATATATATATATATATATATATATATATATATATATTTATTTTTTATTTTTTTTCTTACTCTAAAAATATATTTATCTTTTTTTAAACTTATGTTATACTATTCAAAAATTTTCAATGTCTAAATTTATATATAATTTTATTGAGTATAATTTATTTATATTTTATTAAATAATTAATTCAAAATATAAATATAAAAAAATTATCGTCATCCCCCTCTTTTCGTACATTCTTTTGTACTATAATATTTGATCAGTTTTCTCATTTTGTATTTTGAAATTTTAATTACTAAATTATAATTTTGAATTCATCAAAAGTATAAAGAGATCAGCCTTTTATTATTTTTATTAAAAACCTATCAATATTTTTAACAATTATTAATTTATGTTATATATATAATATACTTAATTTATGTATAGTATTCTAATATCATCTTTATATTTTTGTATTTTTCATTATGAAATTATGAGTTCTATTTGTTAAATAAAGTTTCTACATGAGAAATTTAATTAGTATATATATTTTTATGCCATCGCTTGAAATTCTTTTTTATAGTATTCTTTTTTATGATTTTAGTTATGTGTATATGTAGGACTTTTCTCATCATAATTCTAATTATAAGTTTTATATTTTTATATTTTTCCACAAATTTATATGTTATTTTTTTTTTTTGTTCCTTGCTTATCTAATTTGCATTACCCATTACTCAATATTATTTAATTGACATATGATTTTTAATAAATTGCCAGTTTAATATAATACAATGAATAATTGTATTACTCTTGATATTTAATTTGATTTTATCCTATATGACTGTCACGACCCCAATTCCCCCCTCCTCCCCCCAGGACGTCGCAATGGCACCTAGTCTCTAAGACTAGGTAACCGAAATAACTAAAATGATAAATATAAATCTCAAAACTCAGCAACTATAATAAATAAACTTTGCAAGTCAGTAGATACAACTCTCGAGACCCGGCGAATACAAGTCACAAGCTCTAACTAAAAGTACTGCATGATCCTAAACATAAATATCTATAAAAGGATAAGGAAAATAGAATAGTCAAGGTAGAGGGGGACTCCTAGGCTTACGGACGCCGACATGTATACCTTGAAGTCTCCGCAGCTAAACTCTCGCTTATGCCTGGGCTGGTAGGAGGTACATGGATCTGCACAAAAAGATGTGCAGAAGCGTAGTATGAGTACACCACAGTGATATCTAATAGGTGCCAAGCCTAACCTCGGTAGAGTAGTGACAAGGTCAGGTCAAGGCCCTACTGGAATAAATAAAAAGACTGAACAAGTGTAAGGCAGTGTAATAATGACAATGGTGAAATTGAAACAACAAATAGCATATCAAGGTTAGCTACACGAAACTAAAGCAATTAGTGCAACACAGAGAGAAAAAAATAATAATATGCTAAGGAAACAACAACCAAAGACAAGTGCAACAATAGAGAAATACCAACAAGAGTCACTACCGAGGTACCGCCTCGTAGTCTCAAATCATAAGAATGAGTCACAATCTTTTCTTATATCACTGCAGGAGCCTTTACATTTATTTTTGAAAATTATTTTTTCGAACTAGCATCATGCGTTTTAGCCCACCTTATCACGTTGCATGACTTCTAGTAGTTCCCCTACTAACCACGCGTATCAAGCCCACCTTATCTTACCACATGCGTTTCAACTCCAAAACTTTATACCACCGCATGCGTATCAATATCACATCGTATCACAAATCGAACCTCAAGTGCCCAATATCACAACTTGCCACAGAGATCGACAATAACAATGTTTTCATAATAAAGAGCCCATGGCTCAACCACAATGTATACATGAGTCTCAACAATAATAACTGGTAGTGAATAACTCAACAAGAATAGTATTTCACAACTTAACAATTTGCCTCAATGCAAATGAGGACCTTTATAACTCAATACCAATTTCAACAACAAGATATTCCAAGAATAACAACTTCAAGCAAAGAGTTCAACGATTAAATAATGAATACGGAATAAAGAAAACAAGAACTTCAACTAAACACATAGATCAATTAGCACGTAAGAGATAAGACAAGTAGACATGTGAAAATAGACTAGAAATGATGACTATAACATGTTAAGGTAACTTAATTAAGGCATGAAAGGAATCTACATAGCTAAAACCGATGATTTCTATATTTAGCCTATGCACACACTCGTCACCTTGCGTACACAGATTTCACATATCATAATTATCACAACCAATACAAATCCTAAGGGGTAATTACCCCACACAAGGTTAGGCAAGTCACTTACCTCAAATCACGCTAACTCAATCCACTAGTAGGCCCTTCCATCGATTATCCGACTCCGAACAACTCGAATCTAGCCAAAACAACTTTATACTATGAATATAAAATATAGAAAACTAATTCGAACAATAGAATTACGATCTTTGCAAAGAATTAAAAAGTCAACTAAAAAAGTCAACCCGGGCACGCGCCTCAGAAACCGACCAAATTTACAAAAATTCGAACCCCCATTCGATAACGAGTCCAACCATACAAGAATTACTCAAATCCGACCTCAAATCGCCTATCAAATCCCCAAATTTAGCCTACGAAGTTCCACAAATTTTCCCAAATTTCTAACTCCAAAACACTAATTTAATTATAAAAACAATAATAGATTCGTGTAATTTAACCAAAATCGAGTTAGGAATTCTTAACCCAATATTTTTCTTGAAAATATCCCAAAATATCACCTCACATCGAGATCTCTAAATCCAAAAATGGATTATGAAAATCAAACCCTCGAACAAGACCTTTCTGCCCAGCGATCTTCGCTTCTGCGGGCCTGGGGGTCGCACCTACGACGTCGCACCTGCGAAAAATCCATCGCAGGTGCGGTTCTAACTTAAACTCTAAGGTTCCTCTTCTGCGTACAATGGCTTGTACATGCGAGCCCGCTTCTGCGGAGAAGGAGACCGCACATGTGGTCCTGCCCAAAGCCCCCTCCTCCAATTCTGCTTTTGCGGAAGAAATGGCCGCGCCCGTGGAGGGGCGCACATGTGCCCAGGTGTACGCACATACGAGCCCAACTCCGGGCTCTCCTTTTCGCTTCTGTGCTTCACCTCCTACACCCACGATTCCGCACCTGCGGTCAATCCCTTTGCAGGTGTGATGACACCAGCATACCTGAGACTTGAGCAATGAGGCTAAGTCTAAGATTATTCCGAATTCAATCCGAATCACACCCGAGGCCCCCCCGGAACCCCGTTCGAATATACCAACAAGTCTCAAAATACTTAAAGGACCTACTCGAGGCAAAAACCCACATAAAACAACATCGATTATACTAATCGCAACCCAATTCAAGCCTATAAAACTATGAACTTTCGAATTCCGAAACTAATGCCGATTCATACCAAAACAACTCCGATTGACTTCAAATTTTGCACACAAGTTATAAATGACATGACAGACCTATTCTAATTTCCGGAATTGAAATTCGACCTTAATATCAATAAAGTCAATATCCAGTCAAACTTCCCAACCTTCCAAACCTTTAACTTTCCAACTTTCACCAATTCACGCCGAAACGACCTACGGACCTCCAAATCAACATCCAGACACACTCCTAAGTCAAAATCACCATACAGATCTATTGGAACCATCAAAACTCCATTCCGGAGTCGTCTATATAAAATGCCAAATTACGGTCAACTCTTTCAACTTAAAGCTCCAACTTAGGAACTATGTGTCCTATTTCACTCTGGAACTCACCCGAACCAATACCAAACACCCCAAGCAAGTCACATAATCATGATACAATAGAGGAGATAATAAATAGGGGATCGGGGATAAAATACTCAAAATGACCAGCCGAGTCGTTACATCCTTCCCCTCTTAAAACAAACATTCGTCCTCGAACGAGTATAAAGACATACCTGAAGTGGTAAAAAGATGAGGATAACGGCTACGCATATCATGCTCGGTCTCCCAAGTCGCCTCCTCGACTGGTTGACCCCTCCACTGAACCTTCACTGAAGCAATATTCTTCAACCTCAACTTTCAAACCTGCTAGTCTAAAATGGCCACTGACTCCTCGACATAAGACAAATCCTTGTCCAACTGGACTGAGTTGAAATCCAACACATGAGACGAATCACCGTGATACAGCCGACCTTATCACCGTGATACTTCTGTAGCATAAAAACATGGAATACTGGATGAACTGTAGCTAGACTAGGTGGCAGTACAAGCTTGTAGGCCACCTCTCCATTCCTCTCAAGAATCTCAAAAGGTCTGATATACCTGGGGGCTAAACTTGCCCTTCTTTCTGAACCTTATAACACCCTTCATGGGAACCCGGAGCAAGACCCGCTCCCCAACCAGGAATGGAATGTCGCGAACCTTCTGATCTGCGTAACTCTTTTGTCTAGATTGGTTGTGCAAAGCCGATCTTGAATCAATTTAACCTTAGCTTTTCCAAGGCATCCTAAACCAAGTCTGTACCCAATAGCCTAGCCTCACCCGGCTCAAACTAACCCACCGGATACCGACACCGTCTCCCATACAAAGCCTCATACAGAGCCATCTAAATGCTCAACTGATAGCTGATGTTGCAGGCAAACTCTGCAAGCAGCAAGAACTGATCCTAAGAACCACCAAACGACATCACACACGCACAGAGCATATCCTCTAATATCCGAATAGTGCGCTCGGATTGTCCGTCTGTCTAAGGGTGAAATAATGTACTCAACTCCACCTGCATGCCTAACTCGCGTTGTATGGCCCTCCAGAACCGCGATGTAAACTACGTACCCCGGTCAGGGATGATGGATACCGGAACACCATGAAGTCTGATAATCTCGCAAATATAAACCTGAGCCAGCTGCTCTGAAGAATAAGTAGTCATCACTGGAATTAAATGAGACGACTTGGTCAACCTATCCATAATCACCCATACTACATTGAGCTTCCTCTGAGTCTGTGGGAGCCCAATAACAAAATCCATAGTAACCCGCTCCCATTTTCACTCTGGAATCTCTAGCCTCTGAAGCAATCCACCTGGCCGATGATGCTCATATTTCACCTGATGACAGTTTAGGCACTGAGATACATACTATACTATGTCATTCTTCATTCTCCTCCACCAATAGTGCTGCCTCAAGTCCGGATACATCTTGGCAGCACCCGTATGAATGGATTACTGCGAACTGTGGGCCTCCTGAAGAATTAGCTCACACAAACCATCTACTTTGGGCACACATAGCCTACCCTGCATCCGAAACACATTGTTATCCCCAATAGTGACCTCCTTGCCATCGCCTTGCTGAATCGAGTCCTTCAGGACAAGCAGATGGGGGTCGTCATACTGACGATCTCTGATACAATCATATAGAGAAGACCGAGAAATCACGCAAGCCAAAACTCAACTCGGCTACGAAATACCCAATCTAACAAACTGGTTGGTCAAAGCCTGAACATCCAATACTAATGGCCTCTCCGCTGCCGGTAGATATGCTAAACTGCCCAAGCTCCCCGTATTTCGACTCAAGACATCAACCACCATATTGGCCTCACCGGGATGATATAGAATAGTGATATCATAGTCCTTAGGCAACTCTAACCATCTTCGCTGCCTCAAGTTAAGATCCTTTTATTTGAACAGTTGTTGTAGACTCCGGTGGTCGGTGTAGACCTCACAAGGGACACCGTACAAATAGTGCTGCCAAATATTTAAGGCATGAACAATAGCTGCTAACTCAAGGTCGTGGATGGGATAATTCTTCTCATGCACCTTCAGTTGTCTAGACGCGTAGGCAATCACCCTTCTGTTCTGCATCAACACTGTGCCGAGGCCAACACACGATGCATCACAGTACAAAGTGTAAGACCATGAACCCGTAGGCAACACCAACACTGTGGTTGTAGTCAAAGTTGTCTTGAGCTTTTGAAAGCTCTCCTCACACTCACCTGGTCATAGGTGCAACAATAGATGGGAAATCCTCTATGAATCGACGGTAATACCCTGCCAAACTAAGAAAACTCCGGATCTCAGTAGCTGAAGACGGCCTGGGCCAACTCTGCACTGCTTCAATCTTCTTCGGGTCTACCTTAATTCCCTCACTTGACACGGCATGACCCAAAAACGCCAGCGAATCAAGCCAGAATTCACACTTTGAAAATTTTGCCTATAACTTCTTTTCTCTCAAGGTCTGAAGCACGACCCTCAGGTGCTGCCCATGATCCTCCCGGCCCTGGGAGTACACCAAAGTGTCGTCAATAAACACAATGATGAATGAGTCAAGATAGGGATGAAATATAATGTTCATCAAGTGCATGAATGTTGATGGGGAATTGGTCAGCCCAAATGACATCACAAGGAAATCATAATGACCATACCGAGTCCTGAAGGCAATCTTCAGAATATCTAGCTCCCGAATCTTCAACTGATGATAGCCTAGCCGCAAATCAATCTTTGAGAACACTCTTACAACCTGTAGCTGATCAAATAGGTCATCAATGTGTGGCAATGGATACATGTTCTTCATTGTAACCTTGTTCAACTGGCGATAATCAATACACATGCGCATAGAACCATCCTTCTTCTTTACAAACAAGATCAGAGCACCCCAAGTTGGTACACTGGGCCGAATGAAACCCTTATCAAGCAACTCTTGCAACTGCTCATTTAACTTCTTCAACTCTGCTAGGGCCATACGATATGGTGGAATAGAAATGGGCTGAGTGCCCGGTAACAAATCAATACCAAAATCGATATCCCTGTCAGGCGGCATGCCCGAAAGATCCGCCGGAAATACATATAGATAATCCCTCACTATCGGAACTGACTCAACGGTAGGAGTATCAACACTGACATCTCTCACATATGCTAGATATGCATCACATCCCTTCCCAACCATCCGATGTGCCTTAAGGAAATATACCACCCTACTAGGAACATAATCTAAAGTACCTCTCCACTACAACTATGACAAACCTGGCATAACCAACATTACCATCTTGGCGTGACAATCAATGATATCATGATAGGGAGACAACCAGTTCATACCTAAGATAACATCCAAATCTACCATACTGAGCAATAATAGGTCAGTTATGGTCTCAAAACCACCAAGAACAACTAAACATGACCGATACACACGGTCAACAATAATGGAATCTCCCACAGGCGTGGAAACATAGACATGAGAACTCAAAGAATCACGGGATACACCCAAATATCGAGTAAAGTAAGATGATACATAGGAATAAGTAGAGACTGGATCAAATAAGACTAATGCATCTCTATGACAAACCGGAATAATACTTGTGATAACTGTGTCGGATGCAACCGTCTCCGTCCTAGCAGGAAGATCATAATATCTGGCCTGGCCTCCCCCTCTAGGGCGACCTCTACCTACCCAACCTCCACCTCTAGATGGCTATGCAGGTAGAGTGGCAACTGGTGCGGTAAC
The DNA here is from genome assembly GCA_000715115.1 of Nicotiana otophora. Lineage (NCBI taxonomy): Eukaryota > Viridiplantae > Streptophyta > Magnoliopsida > Solanales > Solanaceae > Nicotiana > Nicotiana otophora. The sequence continues at coordinate 54,342 of AWOL01S0012564.1, forward strand.
CATGACCTGAGATGCCTGAGGACCCAATGGAATACGCGGATCCTGAGTAGTATGTAAAGGTGCACCCCTCCTGAGTCTGGAGAATTCCCTCACCATATGACGAGTGTCACCATACTCAAAACAAGCTCTTAGAGGACGTGGCTACTGGAACTGGCTCGGGAATGATCGGTTGGACTGACCGCTGAAAGCACCCCGTGCAGGATATGTACTGGACAGTGGCAGTGCATAATAGGCAACCTGGGGCCCTAGAGTGGCCGAAACACCGTTGGAAGCTGGAAGTGCTGAATAAACAGGGCGGCTCACATAGCCCCTACCATGACGGGCTGTAACTGGGGCACGAGAACGACTATATGTGCCAGAATCTTGAGGCCTTTTAGCCTCCATATCCTCTCTCTCCCCGTCCTACATACCCTCCAATATCCAAGCGATTTCCACTACCTGCTGGTATGATATGTCCATCTCCAACTCTCGAGCCATGCTGAATATGATACCAGGGTTGAGCCTTTCAATAAATCGATGAACTCGCTCTCTGACAGTAGCAACCAAGGCTGGTGCATGCTTGGACAAATCACTAAACCGGAATGCATATTCCGATATAGTCATTGGACCCTAACGCAACTGCTCAAACTTTGCGCATCATGCATCCCTAAGACTCTAGGGAACAAACTCCCTCATGAACATCTCTGAGAATTGATCTCAGGTGAGTGAAGCTTCCTCGACTGGGCTGCACAACTCATACGCTCGCCACCACTGATAAGCCGCTCCTTTAAGCTGGAACGTAGTGAAAACAACCCCACTCGACTCTACAATACCCATAGTATGAAGGATACAGTGGCACTCCTCAAGCAAACCATGGGCATCCTCTGAACCCAACCCACTGAAAGTAGGAGGGTGGTACTTGTTGTACCTCTCGAGCCTAAGCTGCTCCCCCTCAGAAGCTACTGCCCTAACCACGGGCTAAGCTGGGACAACCGGTTGTACTGGTTTGACCTCTGGGACCTGATCAACCTGGACCCATTGCTCTAGGGTACGGGCCGCATGAGTCTATACTCCTCCCTTGACCTGAAATGTGGCAGGAGCAAGTGGAATCTACCCTGCTTGAGCTAAAGTTACAAACATGCTAAAAAGCTGGGCGTGAGTCTCCCGGAGTGCAAGGGCAGTAACAAGCGTCTCAGGTGCCTGCTCTCCAACTGGAGCTACTAGTGGCTCCTCTGTAGCAGCTCGTTTAGGTGCTCTGGCTGCACCACATGGCCGCCCTCGGCCTCTGCCCCGACCCCGGCCTCTCGTGGCTCTAGCAGGGGGCGCTGGTGTCTGAGCATCCGAACCAGCTGTGTGTCCTCACCATCTGTGATAGAATAGAAAGAAAGAGATTTAGAATTTTGAATTCAACAAATTCGCACGATAAGGAATCAAAGAAGTGAAGCTTTTTCTAACAGTTCCATAGCCTCCCGAAGATAAGTACAGACGTCTCTGCACCGATCCGCGAGGCTATACCTCATAACACCTATGAACCTAGAGCTATGATACCAATTTTTCACGACCCTAATTTTCCTCCATAGGACGTCGCGATGGAACCTAGTCTCTAAGACTAGGTAAGCCTAACATTCATGCAGAAATAACTGAAATGATAAATATAAGTCTCAAAACTCAGCAACTATAATAAATAAACTTTGCGACTCGGTATATACAACTCTCGAGACCCGGCAAATACAAGTCACAAGCTCTAAATAGAAGTACTGCATGATCCTAAACATAAATAGCTACAAAAGGATAAGGAAAATAGAATAGTCAAGGTAGAGGAGGACTCCGAGGCTTGCGGACGCCGACAGGTATACCTTGAAATCTCCGCAGCTAAACTCTCGCTTATGCCTGGACTGGTAGGAGATACCTAGATCTGCACAAAAATATGTGCAGAAGCGTATTATGAGTACATCACAATGGTACCCAGTAAGTGCCAAGCCTAACCTGTGTAGAGTAATGAAGAGGTTAGGTCAAGGCCCTATTGGAATAAATAAAGAGACTGAACAAGTGTACGACAGTGTACTAATAACATTAATGAAATTGAAAAAACAAATAGCATATCAAGGTTAGCTACACGGAACTAAAGCAATTACTGCAACACGGAGAGAACAAATAATAATATGCTAAGGAAACAACAACCAAAGACAAGTGCAACAATGGAGAAATACTAACAAGAGTCACTACCGAGGTACCGCCTCGTAGTCTCAAATCACAAGAATGAGTCACAATCTTTCTATATATCACCACAGGAGCCTTTATATTTAGTTTTGAAACATTTTCCCGAAATAGCATCCCGTATTTTAGCCCACCTTATTATACTGCATGACTTCTAGTAGTTCCCCTACTAGCCACATGTATCAACCCCACCTTATCTCACCGCATACGTTTCAACCCCAAAACTTTATACAACTGCATGCGTATCAATATCACAATGTATCACAAATCCCACCTCAAGTGCCCAATATCATAACTTGCCACAGAGATCGACAATAATAGTGTTTTCATAATAAAGAGCCCATGGCTCAACCACAATGTACACAAGAGTCTGAATAACAATAACGGGTAGTGAATAACACAAAAAGAATAGTATTTCACAACTTAGCACTTTGCCTCAATGCAAATCACGGCCTTTATAACTCAATACCAATTTCAACAATAAGATATTCCAAGAATAACAACTTCAAGTAAAGAGTTCAACGGTTAAATTATGAATACGGAAGAAAGAAAACAAGAACTTCAACTAAACACATAGATCAATTAACAAGTAAGAGATAAGACAAGTAGATATGTGAAAATAGACTAGAAATGATGACTATAACATGTTAAGGTAACTCAATTAAGGCATGAAAGGAATCTACGTAGCTAAAACCGGTGATTTTCACATTTAGCCCATGTACACACTCGTCACCTTGCGTACACGGCTTTCACATATCACAATTATCACAACTAACACAAATCCTAAGGGGTAATTACCCCATACAAGGTTAGGCAAGTACCTCAAATCACGCTAACTCAATCCACTAGTAGGCCCTTCCCTCAATTATCTGACTTCGACTCGAATCTAGCCAAAATAACTTCATACTATGAATATAAAAGTAGAACCCCCATTTGATACAAAATCTGAACCCCCATTCAATAGGGAGTCCAACCATACAAAAATTACTCAAATCTAGCCTCAAATCACCTTTCAGATCCCTAAATTTTAGCCTAAAAAGTTCCACAAATGTTTCCTAAATTTCCAACTCCAAAACACTAATTTAATGATGAAAACAATAATAGATTCGTGTAATTTAACCAAAATCGAGTTATGAATTCTTACCCCAATATTTTTTCTGAAAATCTCCCGAAATATAGCCTCACACCAAGCTCTCTATGTCCAAAAATGGATTATGAAAATCAAACCCTCGAACAAGACCTTTCTTCCCGGCGATCCTCGCTTCTGCGGGCCTGGGGGTCGCACCTATGTAAAATCCATCACAGGTGCGATTCTAACTTAAACTCTGAGGTTCCGCTTCTGCGGAGAAGGATACCGCACTTGCGGTCTTGCCCAAAGCCCCCTCTTCCAATTCCGCTTCTGCGGAAGAAATGGCTGCGCCTGCGGAGGCGCACTTGCGCCCATGTGTCTGCACCTGCGAGCCCAGCCCTGGGCTCTCTTTTTTGCTTATGCGCTTCACCTTCCGCAACCGTGATTCCGCACCTGCAGTCAATCCCTCTGCAAGTTCAAAATTGATCCGTATTCTATCCGAATCACACTCGGGGCCCCCCAGGACCCCGTCCAAATATACCAACAAGTCCCAAAACACATAACGGACCTACTCGAGGCCACAAATCACATAAAACAATATCGATTCTACGAATCGCAACCCAATTCAAGCCTATGAAACTATGAACTTCATAATTCCAAAATGAATGCTGATTCATACCAAAATAACTCCGATTGACTTTAAATTTTGCACACAAGACCTAAATGAAATGACGGACCTATTCCAACCTCCGGAATTGGAATCCGGCCCTGATATCAATAAAGTCAACTTCAGGTCAAACTTCCCAACTTTTCAAACCTTCAACTTTCGCGAATTCACGCGGAAACGACCTACGGACCTCCAAATCAACATCCCGGCACGCTCCTATGTCTACAATTACCATACAGAGCTATTGGAACTATCAAAACTCTATTCCCGAGTCATCTATGTAAAAGTCAAACTACGATCAACTCTTTCAACATAAAGCTCCAACTTAGGGACTATGTGCCTCATTTCACTCTAGAACCCACCCGAACCAAAATCAAACACCCCCGGCAAGTCACATAATCATGATACAACATAGAGGAGGCAATAAATAGGGTATCAGGGCTAAAATACTTAAAACGACCAACTGGGTCGTTACAATGACTTTCTCAAATTATTTTGATATTCAAATTTATCAATAATATTTCTGAGTGTTATTTATTTAATTAATTTTATCAAATAAATTTAAAGTGTGGATAGAATCACATTATATCTATTCTCCTCTTTATACATTTGTTTTTTTTCTACAATATTTTAATTTTTTCATTTAGTGTTTATCTATAATACGAATATTACTCTATTATTGTTTTTAAATGGATAGTGTTGAATTAGTTCAAAGGTTAAATAGAGAAGTTATTTTATATGTCATAATCTACTAATAATTATAATAATTATTATTTTTGTATTATTTTCAATAGGAAATTAAATTGAATTCTTCTTCCAGTTTATATTTAATATAAAAGTTTAATTTCTTATTAAAATTATTACTCAATAAGTTAAATTATATATTTTTATATTCTATTTAATTTTTGAAATTATTTTTTATATTTTTGTCTTTAGTTTTATCTATCATAATATTTTTAGTTACATGATCTTATCCATATAGCATAACCATATGAATTATTATTCAAAACATTTATCATCTCAAAAATCAAATTAGTCTTATCATTTTATATATCTCTATGTTGAAGTTATTTATTTATATTTTTTCCTTTTTATAATAATTTCCTTAAAAATATATAGATATTTTAATTGAGCTATTTATTATTAATTAATTAAGAGATAAGTTATTGGCTTTTTCTGGTTATGCCATATGGCTGAATTAGTTATTAGTTATTAGTTAATAATTAACTAATTAATAAATTACATGTGGCTAATTTTAAGGCTGCCACTTAGCTTAAGGAGAGAGCTTTTTCTTCTCCTTTTAATAATACTAGTGTTAGAACACGCGCGAATGGCGGATAATTTGATAGAATATTAATCTTACAAATATATGATCTAATATATTATATTATTTTAATAAATTTTAGTTATTTTTTATTATTTAATATAGTGTGAAAAAGTATAATAAAATCTATACAAAATCAAAGGATATACATCATATAGTAATCAAATAAATAATGTGTTCCTTATTTATTCTTATTATTAAATTAGCAAGTACTTAGTACTAGGGGTGCTAATGGATATTTAAAAACCAACTAAACCGATCGAACCATATCGTAAAGAATCATTTTTTAGTTTTCTTTTAATAAAACCATAGCTCTTTATAAAATCATATAACCGTACCGATAATTAGGGTAGATTTTTTATTTAATAAAAATAAACCGAAAAATATTAAACTTGTCACGACCCAATTCCGTAATAGGTCGCGACTGCGCCTAACGTCGCCGTTAGGCAAGCTCACAAGTGAAACTACTATTTATTTACCCTTTTTTAACATTTTTAAACGAAAGTTTTCTTTTTAAAGAACAATTTAAACTAGATTCTATGCCACCATAACAGCTCTTTGAAACAAAGTGTCATCATAATAAGAACATCCATAGTGGTGAAAGAAATGATAAATACAGCAGTACATAAATGCTAAAGATTCCCAAAAACCCGACGTCACAAGTGCATGAGCAATCTAGGGAATATACAACACTACTACAACTATTGTCTGAAAGTAATAGACAGAATAGTAAATAAGGTAGAGGGAAACTCCGGTGCTGCAGATCGTAGTAAGGCAAACATCTCACCACTAAGTCTCCGTAGATGATCGGCTATGCGCCCCCGTGACCACTGGTAGAACCTGTCTCAGTACCTGCACATCAGTGCAGAAGTGTAGCGTGAGTACGAAAAACAACGCGTACCCAGTAAGTATCTAGTCTAACCTTGAAAAAGTAGTGACGAGGGGTCGACTGGACACTTACTAGAGGTAAAATAATAATAATATAAGTGCATAAAGTAGACATGGTGAGAATACAACAAGTATCAATGAAGCAAATAAGATCAACTACAATAAATAAAATCAGGAGTTTGTATCACATTACCAACATGTCATAACTGGTCGTGAAGGCGCTAACTCAATTATACCCGAACCAGAACCCATTTCGATTATTAAGCACGAAGTTGCCGAGGCAAACGACCAGATCCCATAAGAATAGTGATACTCAATACTGCCGAGGCAAAACAGAACGATCCCATAAGAATAATATTATCATCATACTGCCGAGGCGAACGACCCTATCCCATAAGAGTGGTGTTATCATAGTGTCGAGGCGAATAACCTGATCCCATAAGACTAGAGAAATTTACCTCGCTCACGGGAGTACTTACGAGACGACAAGACATGAATTTTCATAGTTTAGCAAGTACTCCCTCATTTTCTGAAATAAGAAGCTAAGTCGATAATTCCAATTTATATCCCCAGTCTCAACTCTAATCAAGACAATTAATACAAATGGTAGGCATAACAGTACAGTTAAAATCATGATGTGAATCTAAGTCTATTCGGACATATCATGAAAATATAGCTACGTACAGACTGTCATCACCTCATGCGTACGTAGCTCCCCACACAAGTGGCACACAACAATAATACTCCTAAGGGGATAAGTTCTCTCTTACAAGGTTAGGCAAGAGACTTACCACGGTCCCAAGTCCTCAATCTGGCACTCCAACCTCATTGGAACTCTTCAAACGACGCCGAAAACTCTGAAACTAATCAAAAGTTGTATAAATTAGTAAATATATACTCAAAAGTTCATAACTTAGCTATTAGAGTAATTACCCAACCAAAATTGGAAGATTCCTAAAATTCACCCCCGGACCCACGTGCCCGGATTCCGGAAAATTTTGAAGATAAATATTACCCATGAACTCCCGAACTCAAATAAATAATTTGCACCCATTTCCATCACCAAATTAGTGATCAAATCCCAAATTTACCAATACCCTAGGTTCTTCACAAATCCCACAATTTTTCACAATTTTTCCATGTTTAATCTTCCTATAATCCGCATAATTAACTTGAAAATGGGTAGGAATTACTTACCTTAGGATGTTGATGAGAATCTCCCTCAAATATGCTCTTAAAATCGCCCAAGACCAAATGAAATATGAGTAAAAATGGCCTAAGTCTCGAATTAAAAGGCCTCACTGCCCATCGGTTTTCGCTTCGCCGCACTTGCGGAAAATTCATCGCATATGCGATTCTCACCAAGTTTGGCCAAGTCTGCTTCTGCGGAGAAGCATGCGCACCTGCGCATCCGCTTCTGCGGAAATTGTCCACACTCGCGCCTGTGACCCTAGGCCTTCTTGGCCTCACCCGCATCTACGATCACTTTCCTCGCACCTGGGAGCTCGCAGGTACGAAAAATACTCCGCTTCTGCGACCACTATCCAGCCTATTCCAGGCCGCTTCTGCAATCATTGCGCTGCTTCTGCGAGCTCGCACCTATGGCCAATTCCATACAGGTGCGAACGCACCAGACCTGAAGCCACCAAGAGTCCCCCAAGTCCAAAACTGAGTCTGATTCCAATCCCTTTCGCACTCGGGCCCCCGGTACCCCATCCAATTACACTCACACATCCAACAACATAATACGGACTCGCTCGCGTGATCGAAACACCAAAATAACCTCTAGAATTATGAATTGGACGCCAACACATGAATTCAAAATGAAACTCAAAAACTTCTTAAAACACTTTCGCGTGTCCGATTCCTATCAAATCACCTCGGAATGACGCCAAATTTTGTGTGCAAGACATGAATCACCATACGGAACTATTCCCGGGCTCGGAATCCCAAACGGACCTCGATAAAACCAAAGTCCACTCCAAACCAAACTTAAAGAACTTGAAAAACCTTTAACACGCCAAGTTTCAATATTAAGCTTTGAAACGCTCCCAGGTCATCCAAAACCCGATTCAAACACACGCCCAAGTCCAAAATCATCATATAAACCTATTGGGACCGTAAATTCCCGGTTCCGAGGTAATTTACTTAAAACATTGACTCATGGCAAAGTTAACTATTATAGGCCACCATTAAGGAACTAAGTGTTCCGATTTCAATCCGAACCCTTCCAAACCTAAACCAACCATCCCCATAGGTCATAAAACAGTAAAAGCACATACATGGAGTCTTAATTAGGGAAACATGGATCTACAAAGTAAAACAACCGGTCGGGTCGTTACATTCTCAAGTCGCTTCCTCGACTGGTTGACCCCTCCACTGGACCTTTACCGCAACAATCTTCTTGGACCTCAACTGGAGAACTTGCCTGTCAACAATGGCAATTGGATCCTCTTCATAAACCAAACTCTCATCTAGCTGAACCGTGCTGTAAACTAGCACGTGCGACCTGTCGGCATGATACCTCCGGAGCATAGACACTTGGAAGACTGGATGAACTCCTGATAGACTAGGAGGCAAAGCAAGCTCATAAGCAACCTCCTGAACTCGTCTCAATACCTAAAATGGGCCAATAAACCTTGGGCTCAACTTTCCCTTCTTCCCGAACCTCATGATTCCCTTCATCGGTGATACTTTCAAGAGAACTTTCTCGCCCATCATGAATGATAAATCACATGACTTATGATCCGCGTAACTCTTCTATTTGGACTGCGCCGTGCGAAGTCACTTCTGAATCAATTTTACCTTCTCCAAGGCATCTTTCAGTAAATCAGTACCATATGACCTAACCTCGACAGGCTCAAACCATCCAATGGGCGAACGACATCGCCGACCATATAAAGCCTCGAATGGAGTCATCTCAATACTGGACTGATAACCGTTATTGTAAGAAAACTCGGTCAAGGGTAAGAATCTATCCCACTGACCTTTGAAGTTAATGACACATGCTCGGAGCATATCCTCCAGAATCTGAACTGTCCGTTCAGACTGCCCATCGGTTTGTGGATGAAAGGTTGTGCTAAGCTCTACTCGGGTACCCAACTCACTCTAAACTGCTCTCCTGCAATGTGAAGTGAACTGGAGGCCTCTATCTGATATGATGGAAACAGTCACACCGTGCAACCGAACAATCTCCTGAATGTAAATCTAGGCCAACCTCTTGGATGAGTAAGTAATCACCACTAGAATAAAATGTGCTGACTTGGTCAGCCTATAGACAATGACCCAAACGACATCAAACTTCCTCAATGTCCGCGGCAACCCAACAACGAAGTCCATAGTGATGCGCTTCTACTTTCATTATGGTATAACCATCTGCTAGAGTAGGCCACCTGGCCTCTGGTGCTCACACTTGACCTGTTTGGAGTTTAGACATCTCGCCACATACTCAACTATGTCCTTCTTCATCCGCCGCCACCAATAATGTTGCCTCAGATTGTGATACATCTTCGTAGCCCTTGGATGAATAAAATACCGAGAATTGTGCGCCTCCTCTAGAATTTTCTTCCTCAAGCCATCAACATTAAGAACACATAGTTGGCCCTAGAGCCGTAGAACACCATCCTCACCGATAATAACCTCCTTGGCACCATCCTGTAGTACCGTCTCTCTGAGAACCAACAAGTGCGGATCATCACACTGACGAGCCTTGATCAGCTCAAGTAATGAAGACTGAGCCACAACGCATGCAATAACTCGATTGGGCTCTAAAATATACAACCTCACAAGTCTGTTAGCTAAGGACTGAATGTCCAAAGCCAATGGCCTCTCCTCTACAGAAATAAATGTCAAACTACCCATACTCTCAGCCTTTCTGCTTAAGGTATCTACAACCACATTCGCCTTACTCGGATGATAGAGGATGGTGATATGATAGTCCTTTAGTAACTCAAGCCACCATCACTTCCTTAAATTGAGATCCCTCTGCTAGAACAAATACTGTAAGCTACGATGATCGGTGTAAACCTCACAGGACACCCCATAAAGATAATGCCTCCAGATCTTGAGAGCATGAACTATCGCGGCAAACTCTAAATCATGCATGGGGTAATTCTTCTCGTGGGGCTTCAGCTGATGTGAATCATATGCAATAAATCGCTCCCCATGTATCAATACACAACCCAAGCCAACACGTGAAGCATCATAATATACAGTATACATCCCTGAACCGGAAGGCAACATTAAAACTGGTGCGCCGACTTGAGATTCTGAAAGCTCGCCTCGCAATCGTCGGACCATCTGAACGGAGCACCCTTCTGGGTTAATCTAGTCAAGGGTGTTGCAATAGATGAGAAACCCTCCATGAACCGATGATAATATTGTCATGACCCCAAATTTTCTACGTAGAATATCGTAACGGCACCTAGTCTCTAAGACTAGGTAAGCCTAACAACATGCGGAAACATTAAATAAAAGTTTAAATTTCAAAACTCCAATAATTTCATAAATAGAAACTATAAACTAAATGCGTAAACTCCCCAAAACCTGGTGAGATATAAGTCACAAGCTCTAGATACAGTGCGGAACAATCATATACATCACTATCTATAAAAGTGTAAAGAAATAAGGAAGAACAAGATAGAAGGGGACTCTGAGACCTGCGTACGCGGGCAGGTGTACCTTGAAGCCTCCAAAAGCAAGCTCAGCATGCTGGTACATGGACTGATAAGATGTACATGGATATGCACAAAACATATGCAGAAGCATAGTATGAGTACACCACAACGGTACCCAGTAAGTGCCAAGCCTAACCTCGGTAGGGTAGTGACGAGATCAGGTCAAGGCCCTGCTGGAGATAATAAGAAACGAGATAGAAGACATAACGACATAATGATAATGACAAAGGAAGTGAAATAATAAAGAATTTACAGAAAGTTAACAACACGTAATCAAGGTAGTTAATACAACACGAAAGGAAAACAAGAATTTTACATGTTAAGGAAACAATAACCAAAACAAATACAGCAAATAGAGAACGATCAATAAGAGGCCCTACCGAGGTACCGCCTCATAGTCTCAAATCATAAAAGTAACTCATAGTCTTTCCTTATATCACCGCGAAAGCCTTTACATTTAGTTTTGAAAATTATTTTCCCGAAATAGCACCCTGTGTTTTAACCCACCTTATCACACTGCATGGCTTCTAGTAGTTTCCCTACTAGCCATATGTATCAAGCCCACCTTATCTCACCGCATGCATTTTAACACCCAGACCTTATACCACCGCATGTGTATCAATAGTAACAACGGCACAACAGAAACCTCTTGCAAATAGTAACAACAACACGTCAGAAACCTCATGCAAACAAGCAAACAATCCTCTCAACAATAACACAAATGCCAAAATATAACAACTCAATAAAATGATATTTCACAACTTACACTTTGCCTTAATAGAAACCACGGCCTTTGCAACTCAACATCAAACTCAACAGTAAGATATTTTGAGGATAGCAAATTTCAAGTAAAGAATCCCACAGTTAAATAATGTATAGAGAATTAAGAAAGCAAGTAATTCAACAAAACATGTAGTACAAGTTGTAAATAAGATATAAGACAAGTAGACATGTGAAATTAGACTAAACATGGTGACTATAACATGCTAAAGTAGCTCAATTAAAACATGAAAAGAAACTACATAGCTAAAACCAAAATCTCAACATTTAGCCCGTGTTCGGACTCGTCCCACTACAAAAACAAACTGGAATTAGCTACGAACGTCGTAGCTAAAATGCTCGTAGCTAGCAGAATTTCTTGATAATTCGTTGCTAATCTGTCGATAAATGAAATTAGTGACGGATTTTTCTGTTTAGCTACATAATTTGTCCGTCGCTAAAACTGGATTTTTTTTAGTAGTGTCACCTTGCGTACACGGCCTCCATATATCACAATTGTCACAACAATACGAAATCCCAAGGGGAATCCACTCCACCC